>WEIV01012279.1:2773-15902 GCA_013390005.1 Calyptomena viridis
CCATAGTTTAAAGACAAATGTAGTATGAAAATTAGGCTTGAGAAGTAGAAAAACGATGCATTGTTATAATGCATTCTAAGTCATGAGATTGGGGATGCAGCCCTTTAATTTTCCTTGCTAACTTCCTTTCAAGTATATCCTTTCAAGTATATTTTTTTCCAAAGTAGGATCATCTTTTTTCTTTTTTTTTTGACTGTTTTTTTCATTTACAAACAAATCAAAAGTAGGCTGTGTTTTGAGTGTTTTCTCCTTTATACTTGGATAATCTGGTTTTGTACATATTAATTATGCTTTTGCAGTTTCAGTATGTTATTAGTTGGTATTGTAAGATGTCTTAGACCTCACTGATCATGTTTTTAGTACTGGACTGAAGCTCTAGGTGTTGGTATTAATTTTCAGCAACAGCCAACATAGAATCATAGAATGGTTTGGGTTGGAATGGACCTTAAACATCATCTAGTTCAAATTCCCTAGTTATCTAATAGATAGCTCGGATAATTTCCACTAAATCAGGTTTTTCAGACTCCAATCCAGCCTGGTCTTGAAGTCTTCCAGGTATGGGGGATCCACAACTTCTCTGGGCAACCTGTTACTGTGCCTCACCACCCTCATAGTAAACAATTTCTTCCTGATATCCAATCTAAACCTACTCTCTTTCAGCTTAAAGCCATTGCCCCTTGTCCTATCACTACATGCCCTTTCAGAAGTCCCTCTCCAGTAATCTTACAGGTCCACCTTAGATACTGGAAGGCTGCTTCTTTTCTCCAAGCTGAGCAGGCCCAACTCTCTCAGCCTGTCTTGATAGGAGTCTGTCACTTTCTTTGTTTTTTTCCCCCTTTAATTCTACCGAGCCTAACTCTCTCATTCCTTCCCTTATCTTCTTTTTCTTCCACCTCAGGTTTCAACTGTCACAGAATGACAGAGTGGATAAGACTGGAAGGACCACTGGAGGTCGTTTAGAAGAACTTTCTTGCTAAAACAGTGTACCTTAGAGTACGTTACTCAGGCTTGTGTCTAGATGGTTCTTCAATGTCTCTGAAGAAGGTGACTGCATAAACTTTCTGGGCAAGTTGTTTCAATGGTTCAGTCCCTAAACTCCATTCCTGGACTCACTCTGTTTTTTAACAAATTGTGCATTGAGTGAATTACTCCATAGAATAAAACAGTAACAATTCCCATTCCTATCACAGAAATGGTTGTTATTCTTTCAGTTCCTAGGAGCTCTCAACTGTACCAGAGATATTATTCTCTTCTCTGCTCGCTGCTTTTCCTCTCCCTGTCACCAAAGCAGCCACTGTCCATCAGCTGCTGTTTCTTGTCAGAAAGAGACTGAATACTGCTTATTTTTCCCTTCACACTCAGCTCTTCTGCCATCAAATTTTTCTTTTTCTCATCCTCAGAAATTGCTTTTCTTCAGACCATATGGAAGAATTGATTTGTTCCGTGTCTTTCGCTTGCTATAGTGAGATTTCTGCCAAAGGAGTCATTCCGTGTTAGTCTCACCTTCTGTTCCATCTGTAACTTTTTCCAGACAGGGAACAGTACATGCAAAAAGGCTCTTGTCAGCCCAGGGCTGATGTTCTTCATGCTTTGAGTTTTGTGTGTATATATATATATGTGTGTGTGTGTGTGTGTATGGGTGTACATATATACATATTACACACAAAAGCACACACACATATTTGTATAGGTATAAGGGTGGTTCAGTAAAAATGAATTGTGAGTAGATAAAATTTCCAAGGTCAGGCTTTTCCTGGAGTTGCTTGCTTTTCAGATGTCTCCACACTTGCCTTCCACCAGCTACCAGAGTATTTCTGCACTATGGAGTTCAGCTCTGTGTAGAAACTTGTGACAGGTCTCAGTGAGGAAGCTGGGTACCAAAAATGAGATGCCTGCACTGGCAGAGTGATCCCATCAGGCTCATGAGAGTGACAGGGTGCAGCTTCCAATAACACTATAACTTCTAGTGCTCAAATTGGCTGTTGGATAATTAAAATGAAACTATGTACGTGCCTATACTCCTGCAGAGAAAAAGAAGCAAGGAGACAGTCTCCTGGGTTTTGTTAGCTATGGATATCATATCTGGCCATTAGAATCATCAAAACATTAGGATGTCAAACGAATTAATAAGCTGCTGCAATTTAATTTCTCAAGTCTAGTGTAATTATTTCCTCTTGTCAGAACCAAGAAAACATGTAGAAGATACCTGCTTAAAAAAATGAGACTTCTTAATTTTATTTTTCTGGCTACCTTTTTTCTGGTTAGATCTTAAAATGACAGATGTTGAGAAGCATAGATTGATTATTTTAAAGTTATTCTTCTTGCTGAAACTCTATGGACTTGTTGAGTCTCTTGCAGAAGAACATATGAGAGACTGATCCTCATGCATATCAGTTTGCTAAACATTACATTACATTTATATGTGTATCTTCTTCTGCTAGTTTTGGATTATAAGGGGATAATACCTAAAAGTCACTTCTGACTCACGTATTTGCTTGTAAGTTCATAAAATGTGAAGTTGCTTAGACATATATTTTTAGCAAGTGAAATAATAATGGTTGGCAATGAGACTTATCTGACAAGCAAAGACCTTCACTGTAGTTTTGTAAACAAATAAATCAGTTTCATTCCAAATCAGAACTAAATTGATGATCGAGGCAGTAAACCTTCCTGATACTTCTGTGTATTTACTACATATTTACTCTTTATGGCTCAGATTGTGCCTGCATGTCTGACCATGTATGAACTGCCAATCTATTATGTCAGGTTCTTCTGACTATCCAATCTCTATATCAATAGTAACTCATGTTAACTACTTGTAAACTCACTTGCATGATTCAAATATTTTATAAGACACTAGTGGATGCTGGAAAATGGTATTGTGTGAAGTTAAATTCACATTAGGTTAAACACAAGGATGAGATTCTTTTTCTTCAGGAAGCAACTTTTGCCAATTGGAAGTATTTCTTGGGGTTTCTTTGGGTTTTGTTTTTTGTTTGTTGGTTCCTGTTCTCCAAATCTTGCAAACCTTATCAAATCCTTTTCATAAAAAATAAAAATTAATTCTATTACCTGCAAACTAATTATGAGTTGTTATCTTCCTTCCTTCCTTCTTTCCCTTCTAGGCTTCTATAAAAAGTAAATCACTGTTCTTTTAACTGCAATTTAGTTATAGGTTCTAATTATATCATGTTTGAACGAAAATCAGCCTTTTATTTAAAAAAAAACCAAACTAGACTTCATGTTGGCCTTAAACAAGATTTTAGTAAGTCCGTCAACTCTATTAAACAAAAAGCAAAGACATAAAAGTCTCAGTAAACTCTTCAATGAGCAAAAAATAATGAGTTGCAATGGCATACATGCTGTAGAGGACTTCTATAGTTGAGATGATGGGCCTATAAGCTATATTTTTGATATGTGTGAAGTTACATAATTAATAGACATAATTTTTAGAATGTTATTTGTTTAATCTACTTGTTTTTTCTTCTTTAGAGATTGGATCTTCACATGCTTTTATTTTTATAAATCACTTCAGGCTTATGAACCTTGTAACTTAGATTTGAGTTTTTCTGATTTTTGCCTAAAACGATTTCTTTCCAAATAATTTTTACCCCTAAATCTGACAAGATAAAACAGAATTGTCAGTTATTTATCATCTCACATTTATATAATGATTCTGGAACAAAATATAAAAATCTGTTGACTAGTACAGACATCACGTTGCCATTTAAAGAGCAAAATAAAATTTATTATTTTATTCCACACTAAATAAAACCTAAATGATCGAAATCTCTGTAACTTGAGGGCATTCAAGAGTCAGCAGTATTACAAGAACACTTGCACTAAGAAATATTGGGTTATACATGACTGTATGTACATTACTATACTGACTGTACATTACACTGCTGCACATTGTTTCCTGATGAGTTTTTTGTTTTGTTCTTATTGTTCCCCAAGGCTTGCTGTAGATGTCTATCTGTAGAAATAAACTGCATGGCTATGTGACGCAATGTATTATCACACAGCATTTCAAACATGCAATATGTCATCCATATGTCATCCATTCTAGGCAATAAGCATTCTATCCAAATGAAGCAGGAAAATCCAGGCAAGCAGATGGGTAGTTTTCTAGAGTATTCAGGTAAATGGTACCTGTTACAGTTCACTGACTATCCAGGTGCTTTGGCACATGTATCACTTTAAGTTATTCAGAACATAGTAACCAAAACTCAGTGAAGTGGCCTGATCCTGTCAGTTTCTTTTCATTTACTGCAGTCAGCTTGTTTGTATAAATCTTAGCTGCATCTCTTCTGTTTTTGCTGAAAAAATTGGAGGAATGAAGTAAAAACTGATAAGAGGTCCCCCTAAATCACTAATCTTAATACTTCCAGTGACTTAGGCAAGGATTTTGTTGAAATACAAAAGAAATTATGAATAATGGTAGAGTTTCTCATTTGCAGTATTATACAGATTCTACTTCTTTTGCTCAGATGCAGAATGACAGAATGTGCTGAGTTAGAAGGCACACACAAGGATCATCAAGTCCAACTCTTTTTAATGTCAAACATTTTGCTGCTGTGCCTAGCTAACAATGCTGATCTTTGTCAGTAAGGTAAGAAAAAAATAAAAAAATGAGAAGTATAACATTTTTTCAACTGAAATGTTACTATATTGTTTATTAACAGACAACTGCTAAAAAGAAACCTCTGATTTCTTTAACTAAAGCTTTCTCAATATGGGGAGTAATTAATAGGCTCTGTGTGATAATGAAAAGTAAAACCCGTTTAATGAGGTTTCTTTTTACTTGACTGAATTGATGTTTAGCACACCAGAATTAAAAAAAAAAAATCCTACATCTCTGCTACTAGGAACACCATTACAATATTGTACCTGCTACACGCAGAAAATAGAAGATGCTACAATTATATTTTCTTACCGGGAGTGACCTCTAGTGTGAAACAATGGCATTCAGCATTCTTTGGGGTTTGAGATTGATAGCTTTTTGCCAATTACAGTGAATTTCTCGAGTTCTGTCAGTGTGTAGAGTAGCAATGTATTTTGTCATTCAAAACACAACCCTGGCTCCTACCCTGGATTGTGTTCTCAATCCTTGAATATTCCTTGAAATATTTGTTTGCTTATATTTTCTTTAAAGAGTCAAATAAATTTTCCTGCTCAAACACTGTAATTCACTATAATTTGTGATTTTGTCCTGTTACTTATTATACCAGTGAAGCTATTAGTTGTACTTATAGCTCTTCTCACATTCATTTCTTCTTTACCATTCAACTGCATGAATACATCTATGCAAGATCAAAGCCATGAAAACTTTTTTCAAATAGTTGCCAGAGAAAACTGTATTAATGAAAACGGAATGCACAGAATGCACATCTGAAAAATCAGACTACTAGCTTCTAGATCAGTTAATTATGTGATAAATTGGAATGGAAAAGCCTATTATCTACGAATTTGTCTCCTGTCTCTTAGAGCTGGACACTCTCTGCATATTCATCTTTATAAAAAGCACACAATTAAAAGTTTTAGTTTGTATGTTTAAGTCAAAGACTACAACTATTCACTGCAAAGCTGACTTTGTAAGTAATCACGTTATCCTTCAGACCGTCTTCAAGAGAGTAATGAGTTTATGTATCTGACAATATAACATGCTTTACTCTTACTCATCCCAGTAGTTGTAAAATAGTTGCTGAATATTAATTTTCTTCTTTGCTGAGAGATATGAGAAATTACTGTAATTCCAAATGTTTTTATCAATATCACTAGGAGATGCAAATTACTGATATTATCTTTTGTTCATTAACAAAGTGGATGTTAGTATAAAGACCTTCAAATAATAGCCACATAGAAAATAATTCACTGCTGACTTTTAGTCTCTAACTGTAAATTTAACCCATGTGGCCTTATCAGGAAAGGAATATTATTGAATTAAAAAAAATAGAAATATTAGGTGGTGTTAGGTCAAAGGTTGGACTCAATGATCTCAGAAGTCATTTTCAACTTAGTTGATTCTCTGATTCTGTTATTACAGAAATAAGATCTGTGTTTATTGAAACCATATAGAGATATTGAAATTGGCTAACTGTGGAGTGCTGTTCTTTCAAAGATGATAAATCCTGAGATATAGGTGGATAAAAAATACTTGGAATGTGGAATCCATATTCAGTTCAGTTGCTAGCAGTGAATGTTTGAACTTAACTAATGCACACTAACAGAAAAGCAAATTTTGGGGGTTTTCCTTAGCTGTATTCTATACACAATTAGTTAGACATACAGTAGCTTAAATTTAGTTGTTACCACTACTAGGAGTTGAATCTGTCATATCAAATTAAATTGAAACTTTTCTGCAGCTAAATTATAACAATATAATAACACTGTATTTGGTTTCTGTGCCCAGGTTTTTGGTAGCGGGGGGGACCTATGGGGGAAGCTTCTTCGAGAAGTTGATGGAAGCTTCCCCCATTTCCAGCAGAGCCAATGCCAGCCAGTTCCAAGCTGGAACCGCTGCTAGCCAAGGCCAGGCCAATCAGAAGTCATGATAATGCCTCTGTGATAACATATTTAAGAACGAAAAAAAAAAAAAAGATACAGAGCAGATGAAGAAGGCCGCTAAAGAAGAGCAGGGTGAGAAGTTGGGATTAACAACAATGCAGACACCAAGGTCAGTGGAGAAGGAGGGAGAGGAGACACTCCAGGCACCAAAGCAGGGCCCTTGCAGCCCATGGTGTGGACCATGGTGGAGCGGGTTGTCTCCCTGCTGCCCATGGGGGACCATAAGGAGCAGAGATCCACTTGTAGCCCTTGGAGAAGCCCATGCTGGAGCTGGTGGATCCTGGAAGGAGGCTGTGATCCCATGGGAGGCCCACGTTGGAGCAAGGTCATGGCAGAGACCTGTAGCCCATGGGAAGAGGAGACCACACTGGAGCAGGATTCCTCCTGATGGGGCTTGTGGCCTGTGGGGGACCCACACTAGAGCAGCCTATACCTGAAGGACTGCACCCTATAGAAAAATGACTCATGCGGCAGCAGTACTTGAAGAGCTGTTGTCTGTGGGAGAGACTCACATGGAAAGTAATTTTGTGAAAGACTGTTTTTCCGTTGGAGAGACCCCACAGAAAACAGGGGAAGGACTCCTCTCTCTCAGCAGTGGCAGAAACAACATCTGACTACAACTCCCACTCCTATCTCCCTGGGCCACAGGGGAAGGAGGTAGATCTTAGAAAGAGGGAGGGGTGGGGGGAAAAAGTGTCTGTAAGATCTATCGAACTTCTCACTTATAAGCTCTGATCTTGATAATAATAAATTCTTAATATCCCAAATCGGAGCCTGTTTTCTGTGATATGATTGATGAGGAGTTTCTTATGGTCCTTATCGCAAGGTTTGTGAAATCCTTTGGTTTTTTTTTCTCTCCTCTGTCTGTTCACAGAGAGGGGATAGCTGACTGTGTATAGCTGGCTGTGTTGAGTTCCTTAGCACTCAGCCAGGGTCAAACCACTACAGACAGTAACTCACCAAAAGATTTAGAAATTTCAGAAATAATGTTCCCTTTGCCATAAACTTCTATTGATTCTAAACCTGATCTTCATAAACTTGTCCAGAAGACTATACTGAAGACGTGAATATGGTCATAGTTATGGAGTATTTATTGGAGTAATTATTATATTATTATAAGTATTTATACCTATTAGCTAGTATAAGTCAAGTTCAGGGCTTTAAATATTAGTGATGGAGAATGTTTCAACAGTGTATAGCATTGATCAAGAGAATGCCAACACGTTAAAGTGTTTTAAAAAGTTCTTTTTGCTCTGAAAATCGAGGTAAGAAAAGTATTATTTTAAAAGGTATTTTTTAAAAATTGAGCAAAACAACCTCAGAATTTGAAATTACTTTCTAAAGGTGTGCTTTGTATATAAAAGCTGCAAGTGATATTTGATATGCTTTTCTCTTGCACTCTTGCATTTATACTTGTTTTTGTTTTAGTCTTTTTCTCTCTCTTATTTTTTTTCTATTTCTATCTTAAAACAAGTTCTGGTGAGTGAAGTTTCTCATTTTGAAAAGTTCTTATTCAAGAAAATCCATTACTTCCTGTTTAAAATATGAGAAATCTTTTCTACTAAATTTAAAACATTTGATTGCAGCATTTGGTTGATCTACACACTGCTACATCACAGGTTTTTTTCTTTTTTATTTTTAACACCTTAGCAAAGTAAGGATTTTTGGTGGTGGATTAGACAAGACGTGGTTCATTCAAATGGTGTGACTTCATGAACTTACGATGAAAACTTAATTTGACCAACTGCTTATTAGTCTGCTTGTTCTATAGAAATTTCTTTTTCTGTACTGTAGCCTTCTGCATTGTATGCAGCCTATTTTTGCTTGGGAAGAACCTGTGCTGCCAGATGCAGTGAATCCATTGCACAGCTAACACTAAGAACAAAAATGCAGTTATTTTTGTATTTTGATTTTGTTACATGTTTATGAGAAAAATACGCATGCAAATAATTTTGCTGAAGTCTTTCCATGTGAGGAAGATGCTCATCAGTCCTGTCCTTTCCTTTTCTTTGTAATAATATGAAAGCCTTTTAGTTTATTGAAGGTATCTTGAACAGGTTCAGCCACAGTGCATTTTCAATACTTCCAATCATTAAAGCCAAAAGCACGCAAGTGTTCTAATGTATCTAAACATTTTCCAGCCATTTAAAGGGAATGGCTGTGGATTGTTTTTTTCACAAAATTTTATCTTGAAATGTGCTATAGAGAGTCTTTATCTGCTTGTACCTTGTCTAGTCAGATAGTAGTTAAGTAAAATCCTTTGTAATACCTAGACAGAAATATTTTCCATTTACTAAAAACATTCAAGCCAGTTTTCCTTTCTCCAAGTCTTTTTGTGGTGCATTTGTAATTTATCTGAATACCATCATATTACATATCTGCATAGTGTAAAAATTCTCATGTTGTCAATCCGTAAACAATTTATTCCTGTATGCAAGCTTTTCCTTTCTTCTCTATCTTTCTATTTGATCCTCATACTCTTCAGAATGAGTCAGATCCAGAAGAATTATCAAATTCATATCCAGGTTCAGATAAAAGCTTCACAAATCTTCTCATGCAAAGTGATGTGGGATACCTCAGCTGAAAAATCAAAAGCAAAATGGGATTGATTTTGGAAGAGACATTTCAGTAATTTTTTTTTTTTTTTTAAGAAGACATCCGGATTGACTCTATATCTCCTCTATTTCTGAAGTCACTTGAGCATTTGAGCAAATCTTACTTTATATTAATGTTGGATGATTAAATAATTAGAACATTTTCACAAGAAATTTTTTATAGAGTTTCTAAAGAGAGTCGACCACTATGTCCCTACACATACTCCATTCTGCTAATAGTCACCTGATTTATTAAATAGGGCTCATTTTTCTGTGAAACGTATCTTAAATTATCCTGTTGTTAAAATAATTTAATATGTTTTATAAATAAGTGTTAAGAAGACTCTTAATTTTATCTACAACATATTTACAACAATAAAAAGCGTACTTTAAGTGCTCGGTCATGCAGGCTTACAGCAAAAGTAATGTAATTCCTTAGTTTGAGTTTCATCAAAGCTACATGCTGGATAAAACAAGCACTTTGACTTGTCAGGTTCCATGTTGCATTTAAGCCCCTTAAGCCACTTCATTTACATTTCTAGAGATGTTTTATTAATTAGAGAACTGACTTAGCTTTGCAAAATCATGAAATGGTCTTCACAGATCCTCTGTTAGCTCTCAGACACCTTCTAAGGTTGTTTGAAGCCAAGAGTTGTCACTGCATTGGTTAGGTCAGATACTTGCATATTATATGTTTATAATAAATATCTAATTTCAGACATGGCATTTTCCATGACATTTTGAAGTTTAATGCCTCTTATTTAAACTCTTTTTAACAATCTACTACATTAATTTACAACAGTTGCTTGGGATTAAAATTTTATGCCTATTATTTCAAGGAATTACAAGTTAGTGAAACATGCATGACTTGTACAAAATAGTACTACTATGTAGTAACACTGCAAGTGGACTCAACTTGGCTAATGTTTAAGATGTTAGAAGAATTACTATGCTAGTAAATACAAAATGTTGTAGTATAGTCATTGCCATTGTACAACAGTTTGTATTGTGCTTTTCAGCTGTACCTTCGACAGAACAACACCTAGCACTTTGATCCTTTTCACCTGGCTTTTCCTTTTGCAATTTTATATTGTTGTTTCCCCAGTCTCTATGCAAGAGCTGACACAATTACTTTGGCATTTTGAGATATAATTACATTGTTTTATGTTTTATGGCTCATTTTGGCCATAATAAGTGAATCAGCTCACATAACTTTTGTCTGACTCCGTCGTGTTTATTTATATGGCCTTAATCTGCAGTTTTACTGCTTATTATGTCCTCTTGTGCCCCTCAGTTTTCCCACAGCCACTCAACCTATGTAGCCTTTATAATCTTTATTCAAAATTTGAAGTACATAGTTCATTGTACAATTTTTAGTACGCTACCTACAAATTAGATTTCTTAGTATGTAGAGCTCTTGTATAACCTGGTTTGCTTTCTATCTCTGATTAAGTCTATGTCACTTTGCTGAGTATTCAGTTAGGTATATATTGCTCATTTTCTATTTAAAATAAAACTACCAGATAAAGACAGATGACATTAATTATAGTATTGGATGTGTGCAAGTCTATATGTGTTTATGGGATCATGAGGCTAAACTAATATGGAAATGTCACTGCCCATGAGAAGAAAGGTAAGACTGCTGCAGAAGTAGCTTTGGGCCAGCGTGATAAGGCAATTTGCAAAAGAAAACAGCCTTAATTTTCATGAAGTATTTAAACAAAACCCAAAAAGTATGTTGAAGGTGAGGCATTTCAGTCTATACTGGTCTTCACTGAAGTGAGCCATTAACTATTTGTTTACTAAAATCCACTTTTGCATTTCTTCTACTTTTGCATTTCAGTTCTACTTCTTAACAAGTAGATCTGCACTTCTGTAGAGATTACTTGTACACAATTCTGAGCCTGCATTTACTTGATCCATCCGAAATTACTGCTGCAACTCAGGACTACATTTTGCTTGTGACTGGCCCATGCCTTGTCCCAGTGTGTCAATTACATGAAGTATTTTCCTGAATTTCCACACAGAAGAATAATCCTACTGAGTTCATGTAAATTAGAGCTAGAGTTCACGACAATTGACAGTCAACACTTTTAGCTCCTGTGCTGAAGTTTTTGTGTAGAGAAGAGCGAGTATGAAAAACGTAGGTATAAAGTCAAGGAATGGTATATGAACAGCGGAATAAATGGAAAGTTGGAGTTGTTTTGTGGCTCTCGGATCTCTTCAGAAGCAGAGACTCTTTTCTCCCATGATCACATGTTCACATCTTCCCATACATATGTTTTCTTATAACCAGGTCTATTCATACAAAGTTTGGTATAGTGATACATGCTTGGAATGTATTCCCTGGAATTCAATACTGTCAGTAATTAGAATTTCAGTACATATGATATGCTCATGTATGCATAAATGAGAAATATAATGCATCTTGAACATAAATAATTAGCAAAAGGTGAGAGTGGAATTTTATAGGGCTCTGCTTATTTTTCTGCTAATAAAAGCTTTCTGACTTTGAAGATCAAGATGTATAATGATACATTAATATGATTTTCTGTGTAACATAGGATGTATACAGTCAAAGTCAATGCAGTCCTTATAGAAGTAACATACTACAATTCTACATGTTCTTGTCAGTTTTATATCATCAGAATAGTGAAAGCAAATGACTTCCACCTTTGTGGACAAGAGTGTAATATTTCCTTATTCCTTTAGTATGTTGTGTACTTTAGATCTTTTGGTCCCTACATAGGAACAAATTGGTTAGGCTGGATTATGGCTAAATCTTATCTCATGTCTAAATATTATTTTCCATATGAAATATTATGAAGAGTTATTTTTGTTTTATTTTTATAATACATTAATATCAAAAAGAGGGGCAAAGACAACCTTTACTCTTTATTGGATGTGGAGGGGAATATAGTAACTAAAGATGAGGAAAAGGCAGAGATACTTAACACCTTCTAAGCTTACCACCTGAATTTTCAACAGTAAGACAGGTTGTCTTCAGGACAAGTGGCCTCAAGAGTTGACAGATGGGGTCAGGGAGCAGTATAGCCCCTGTGTAATCCAGGAGGAAGCATTTGGAGACCTGCTGAGACACTTGGATCCTTACAAGTCTATGGAACCAGATGGGATCCATCCTAGGGTGATGAGAAAGCTGGCAGATGAGCTTGCTGAGCTGCTCTCCATCGTTTGTCAACAGTCCTGGCTAACTGGAGAGGTCCCAGATGACTGGAAGTTGGCCAATGTGTTGGCCCATTCACAAGAAGGGCCAGAAGGAGGATCCAGGAAATTACAGGCCTATCAGCCTGACCTTGGTGCCAGGCAAGATTACGGAACAGATAATTTTGAGTGTGATCACACAGCATGTACAGGCCAGCCAAGGGATCAGACCCAACCAGCATGGGTTTAGGATGGGTAGGTCCAGCCTGACCAAACTGATCTTTTATGACCAGGTGACCCACCTGGTGAATGTGGGGAAGGCTGTGGATGTAGTCTACTTGGACTTCATCAAAGCCTTTGACAACGTCCCATTCAGCATACTCCTGGAAAAGCTTGCAGCCCAAGGCTTGGACAGGTGAACTCTTCACTGGCTTAAGAACTAGCTGGACAATAGGGCCCAGAGAGAGGTGGTGGACAGTGCTGCTGTTGTTGGTGGTGACACATCACTAGTGGTGTTCTCCAGGGATCAGTGTTGGGTCCAGTCCTGTTTAATATCTTTATTGATTATCTGGATGAGAGGATCGAGTCCATCATTAGCAAATTTGCAGATGACACCAAGTTGGGAGAAAAAGTTGATCTGTTACGGGGTAGGATGGCTCTGCAAAAGGACCTTGACAGGCTGGATAGATGGGCTGAATCCAACAATATGAGTTTTAACAAATCCAAGTGCCGGGTCCTACACTTTGGCCACAACAACCCCCTGCAGTGCTACAGGCTGGGGACAGAGTGGCTGGAGAGCAGACAAG
>WEIV01012283.1:0-14600 GCA_013390005.1 Calyptomena viridis
TTACCCCTATTCCCAGTTGGTTTTACCCCAAAGAAATGCATCCTCCCCTTAACTGTGACCCTGCCTTCTATTCCTCCCCTTAGTATCCCTTATATGTATAGAACCTTCCACGATCACCCCTTATATGCTACCTTACCTCCCCTACCTTAAGACTGCCCTCTGCTCGGTCACTGGTTGGCTTGAGTAGCAGGACCCTGGTTTCCCTATGACATCATCCCTCACCCCACTGGTCCTTTCCCTCCTCCTCCCTTTGATCCCTCCCCCCTTTATAACCCTGAACACGACAGGTTTCCCTGTCTTTACCGGTTACCCTGCTTCAGTGTTGCAAGGCTCTGGGAGCATGCCAGCTCTCAGGGTCCAATAAACCTGGATACTTGTAACCTCCAAAGACTGCCTGCTGCCTCTTCCTTCTGCCACTAGCCTGCACGCCCGGAGAAGGGTCAGTGAGGGTTGTCACAGCAACTGCCTGTAAAGGACCAACAGGGGCTGGTGCTGCCTTTGCCACCCTTAGGTGCTGTCAGTGTGCCCTCTGGAATAGGAGGGCTATCCACTGATGTGCACCCCATTCCTACTGTGGCCACTGCGGCAGTGGCGCCCAACATGGGGCCGTTGAACACCTCAGGACCCACGGAAGGACTTTTTGGCCTCTGAAGAAGGCGAAGAAATCCGTTGGACATAAAAGCACCCCTGTGGGAGCAGTCCTCATTTTAAAGGAGGTGTTTTAAAGGGCATCCGGGACGGTGGCTCCTGAGCCCACAGGAGTCGTCCTGAGTGGCAAGACCTGCGCAAAGACATTTTCTTTTCGAGGATCCCCTGGTACCAGTGAGTATCCCCAGGGGGGATATTAGAGCTCATTGGGAGGACTACCACCTTGAGGTTGTGGCCCTTAACCCAAGAGGGAAAGGGCAGGGGGCAGGTGAACACCCAAGAAGGGGGACCCGGTAGTCAGCTGAGGGGGGGTGCAGGTGTCTGTCCTAAAGCTAGCCAAGGGACAGACAGGGTGACCTATTGCGTGTGGCCCTGGTCAAGGGGGACTGGGGAGGTGGACCACGCAGGAGGAGGAACCCAAAGGGAGTGACCTACACCCAGAGATTCTAGAGAGTTTTTTTCTCTTCAATTTTCCTTTATCTTTCAGTTTTTTCTTCTAGTTTTTTCCTTGCGTTGGGTAGAGGTTAAGTCACAGGCATAACATGGGAGCTAAGTTTTCCTCTGACCAGCGGGCTATTTTCAACCAGGTTGTGGGTCTCCTGGAGGGTGGGGGGAAAGATGTTAAATTTTCAAAGGGTTCAGTTAAACAGTTTGTGAGGTGGTTATTTTTCCACTTCTCAAATTTGACACCAGGCAGAATTGAAACCCCTGAATTCTGGAATGAAGTTGGCTGCAAGTTGGGCAAGCAGTCCTGTAAAGGAGATAAAGCATTGGGCATGTATCCCCAATTTTTTATAGTAATTAGACCACAAATTGTGAGAAAATTTGGCAGAAAAGAAGTGGAAAACCGACCCCTCACTTCCCCAGTTTCTCCCTACCCCTCTCACCCGAGAACTCCCAAAACCCCTCATCCTGCCTGGTCGGTACCAGCCGGCAGGACTTCCCAGAACCCGATTTCCCCAGTTATCAAACCGAAGGTTACTACGTTCTTAGACCCTTTCCCTCAATTCAACCCTTCACAAGATGGTGGGCGCCACGAGGCTGCCCTGGCCACTTGTGATCCCTGTGTCCCACAAGATGGTGGTTTCCCTCACAGTTTTCCCGCCTCTTGTCCCTGTTTTCCCGCCTCACCAGTCCCTGGGGGGTCTCGGGAGGTTGGTTACCTGACTAGGTTTCCCGCCACTCGAGATACCTCCTCCCTCAAACCATTTGTCCTGCCCAAGTCCAATCCTCTTAACCCTTTTGATCTCTCCTATTCCCTAAGTCCCGCCTCTATTCCCACCCAAGCTCCATCTCCAATACCTCCCAGAAGCTCCACCCTAAACTCCACCCAGTTTACATCATCGGGGCAGGGTTTGTCACATCATCAGGGGTGGAGTCACGTGACCTAGCACCCACCTACCCCATGTCATTGGGGGCGGAGTTTGCAGGTCACACCCCCAGTTCTCACGGGTCCCTTCCAGGTTCCCAGGGTCCCCAGAATTCCTACGAGTCCCTGGGTAATTTTGAATACTCCCTAGCCCCGGTTTCCTACTGGCCAAGGGGTAATCCCCAGTGGGAACCATTTTCGTATTCAAATAAGAAGGAGCTCTGCAAAGCTCAAAAAGAATTCAGCTGAGACAGTGAATATTTCAAAGGATTGTTAAGGGCCACCTTTATTTCAAGATATTTTCCTCTGCCTACTTTCCCCCCTGGAATACCAGGTCTGGGAGGCTAGGTGGAGGGAAGGGTTGATTGCCCTTTTGCCAGAGCTTAGCAGGGTTCCGGATGGGGATAGGGACACCCAGGGACACCCAATCACTATACAACATCTGTGTGGGGAGGGGGAGTGGACTTTCCTGATAAAACAAGCCAAAGGGATCCCAAAATATGTACTGGAAAGGGTAAAGCAAATCACAGAAAAAGTTTCTGCAAGTCCCAACAAAGGAGCTGGTAGAGAACTATATTAACATTCACCAGGGTCCCTCTGAGTCCTTTCTAGATTTCGCAGAGCGCCTGCGTGCAGCAGTGGAGAGACAGGTGGAGGGCAAGATGATACAGCAGCAGATTCTCACGGCTTTGGCACAGTCTAACGCCAATGACACCTGCCAGGGGATCATCATGAGCCTGCCCCTATGGCCTCCACCTACCTTGGAGCACATGATCGAGGCATGCTCCAAGAGAGAGGTTCTTTCCACCATGGCAAGTCGCCCACACCCAAGGGGGGCAACAGGAGGGGCGGCGGCCATGCACGCGGAGGTGCGACAGACTAGAGGGATTCCAGGAATGCCAGCAACCCTACCCAATGCTCCAATGCTAGCAGTGGTGGATGAGGCACTGGCTCTGGAACAACAAAACCAATGTCAGCAGAAACCATCTCCCAACCAGTTGGGATGTTACATATGCTTCCAACATGGACATTATGCGATTAATTGCCCCAATAGAGGGAAAAGGTTTAATAAAAACTCTGCTAACCCTGCTCAAAATAAAAATGAAAATCAAAGAAAAAACTAACTGGGGAGTGCGCCCGGCTCACGCATGATGAAGGCCGGGCTCAAGAAAAAGGGGGGTGTGGTGGTATGCCTTTATGTTTGTCTTACTGTAATGGTTTGTTCTGTTACCCGCTGCCCTAAACTTAGTTCACTCTGTTATATGTATACTCCCCTATTATGTAATCCCTCCAACCCCTCCCCTACTCTTCCCCTACTCCTCCCCTTCTTTGTACCCTTCCCTAAACCCCTCCTATCCTTATACCATATAGGTACCCCAACTCCGCCCCTTGTTCTAGCACCTTCCCTATCAATCATCCCTACTCGGTCCCTAACAGGCTTGAGTAGAAGACCTCAGGCTTCTACTCCTGTCTGTCACTCCTTAATCCCACCTCTCCCCCAACCTCATTAGTCCTTACCCTCTCTCCACCCCTCAATCCCACCCCCTATAAAACCCCATGTTCTGAGCTAGCCTGGGCTCACTCCCTGTTGGTTGCCAAGGGGTTTGGACCCCAAATAAACTGTTCTCCTGTTTTGCCCCAACGAGAGTGAGTTGCTTTCTACCCTTTTACCCTCCGACAGCTGCAGCACCTATACCATCTCGAACCAAGGACTCCTGGGCAAGATCAGGCTAACTAGCCCACACACGAAGTCCCAGTCAGGGACGTGTGGGTAGGGAGTACCGCTCGCCTCGGGGGCCTTAGTCGCATGGTGGCTGGTGTCCCTTGGGAAGGACCCTTGTGCCATCGGGTGACCCATACCTTGCCCAGAGCCCTGGGCATGGCAGCATGAGCTAGCCAAGGCTGAAGAAAGGTGTTGGGATCGCTGCCACCCAGGCAGGGGCTGCGGCAGATTGGCACCCAACATGGGGCCCCCCCGTGAGGTCGGACCCACGCAAGGACTTGCCCACCAAAGAGGGCGAAGTCTTTTGGCCCCTGATCTACCCCTGTGAGAGCAGTTCCCGTTTTTGGGAAACCTCTCCGGGAGAGAAGAGGACAGACAGATGAGTTCAGTCCTCTTCAGTCGGAGGGACTTCATGGTTTTCTTTTATTTCCTGCGGTTCTACAGGGATCCCGGTAAGTATTCCCCAGGGGGAAGTACTCCTCTGCTAAGGCCCGATAGGCTTAAGGCAGAGTGGGGACGAAATCCCTCTACTGAATCTGGGTGTAGGAAAACACAGTGAAACCCGGTAAGTGTTCCCCGGGGGAGGGATACTCCTCTGCCGAGCAGATTAGGTAGAGGGGGGCGACGTTCCGTTACTGAGTCTTGGGCTTCTCTGCTACATGACGCTGCCACTGTGGGGTTGGGGACCATTGGGGGCACCAGAATTGCCTGCAGCTGGTCTGTGAAGTTCTGGTAGGTCTTGCTGGGAGCGTCGCATCTCAGATCTGGTCTTGCAGGGCAGTTGTTTTTCGGGCGGGGGGGGCTCGGCTAAGGTGGAGGTAACTAGTTCCTGCCGCAGGCTGAGCTCTGGCCAGAGTTGCAGGGAGCACTCTGGAGCATCTGTTTTTCTGGGACTACCAGTGCGGCTTTTTGCTAAAGGGGCACCAGGTTTCCTGGTCGGACTTGCCAGGTGCACCCCAACCCGGAATTAGCCTTCCGCTAGTTTCTTAAAGTCAGGTGTTTTGTCCTACACTCAGAATCGGAGTAGGTAGAGGTGATTAGTCCCTGACGGAGACTACCTCCTCTGAGGTGGCCCCAACGGAGTTGGGAGTGCCACCCAGAGAGCAGGAGGTGTTCTTAGGCGGTTGCGGAGTTCGAGCGGGGGCTGCTCCCAACCACCCAGCGTTTGAGAAGGGCTCCCCTGGGACGTTGGCTTTCGAGCGGGGCTGGGCTAGCACCTAAGGCACCATAGGTAGCTTGGACCGTTCTGCACACTTGGGGAGTGTGCACCCCAGCTTCGGCTCGGTAGGTATTCCCCGGGGGGGGAATACTTCTCTGCTGATTCTAGATTAGGCAGAGTGAAGATCTCCGCTCGCTTTTGAGGGTCTGGGCTAGTTAGTACCCTGCCCCCTGTCAGGGGAACACTAGCTTTCGAGGTGCTATCACTAGGCGAGCGAGTCACTTGCTTTAGGGTCTGGGCTGGCTGCTACAGGGAAGCGCCAGCTTTCGAGGTGTCAGCACTAGGCAAGTGACTTTGGCTGATCTCTACCGAAGGCTGGGCTAGTGGCCGGGGGCACCGGAGGTGCCCAGGGATCTGGGAACAGGGGGTGTTGTTCTTTAGGCTGGTTGTGGAATTTGAGCAGAGCTGTTCCCAACCACCCAGGGTTGGAGCAAGGCTCCCCTGGGGTGCTAGCTTTCGAGTGGGACTGGGCTAGCACCTAAAGACTCACCTGTATTAAGGACTGCAGGACCCCTTTTGTTTTTTGTTTCTCATTTTTACAGTCATGGAGGTAGGGTTGCTGGGTAAGACAGCATGGGGGCTGGACTGTCTCCTCAGAAGAAAGCTGTTCGTACCCAAGTTGTGGGACTCCTGGAGGGAGGGGGGAATGTTCAGGGTGCAAATTGGTTTTCAAAGTTCAGTCTTAAGAGATTTGTACTATGGCTGAATCTACACCTCCCAGATTTAACACCTGAAGGGGTGTGGAGTGTAGAATTTTGGAATTCAGTGGAGGTTAAGTTAAAGGAAAAGGCACAGGAAAGAGGAAATGTGTAGAAGAGTATCTCTGGTTATGTGCCGCAATTCGGACTCAAATTCTAAAACACCAAGAAACACAAAGGCAGCCGTCTTACAAATCTCCCCCGGTTCTTCCCCTACCCCCTTGCCCTCAGACTCTTGCTTTGGGTGGATTGCAGAAGGCAGCTCGCCGGCAAGCACAGGGCTGTCACCTACCCCCTAATCCTCCACAATCCTCCCAGAACCCTCACACGGTCAGTCCTGGCCAGGCTGACAGTGCACACCTAAGCCCCTTTGTCCCAGTTCAAAACCCTCAGTTTCCAGTTGCTCAAAATGGTTCTCAATCCCCACAAGATGGCAGATGCCTTGTGGCGTTTTCCGCCACTTGTGAGCCTTTTCCCGCCACCCATGTTCCTTCTCCCAACAATCCTTTTCTTCCCAGTGTTTCTCCCTACAATCCTTTTCTTCCCAGTTTTTTCCCCTGTAATCCTTTTCTTCCCAGTGTTAGCCCTTCCCATTCGTCTGACCATCACACTCCCCCTGACTCCTCCTCTGTCACTCTCTCAGCTGCTCCCATACTTCCCACAATTGACTCCTCCCATAACTCCGCCCAGATTATGTCATCGGAGGTGGGGTTAGCTATGATGTCATCAGGGGAGGAATCACCCGGTTTGGCTGCCGCCCCGATTACATCACTGGGGATGGAGTCAACCTCCCAATTTTCCCACGACTGTGCTTCCAGTCCCCATGCCTCTACCTCAATTTCCCACGGTGCCGGTGATGTAATCCCAAACCCATTTCCTTGCCTCACAAGGGGAAGGTTTTGGTGGGAGATGTTTTCAAATTCAGATCCAAACCGGAACTCAAATTCAAATAACCGAAATCAAGAGGAATTTGGCCAATGCTCAAAACGTTTCAAAATTCTAACTCCTCCAGAAATTAAAAACATCTTTTCTTGGCTTCTGTCTCCGGAGGAATGTCTTAAGTGGGAGACATAATGGAAGGAAGAAATAAAAACTCTAATTTGCAGAATTGACAATATTCCAGCAAAGGCTAAAAATTTTGAAAGAAACTTAATCACATTATGGTACCTTTGTGGAGAGGCAACTTGGGAACTAACAGGTGAACCAACAGAAGCAATATGTGAACCAACAGAAACAATACGGTGTAGTGTGTTACAGCAAGTTGCTGATGTGGCAGAAAAAGCCTTTCTTTCTATAAATTCCAACAAGTTAATTAGAAACTATTTTAACATAAATTCTGGTGTTATGAAGTGTTTTGCAGAAAGGTTGTACATTGCTGTGCAAAAACAAATTGAAGAAAGCCAGTTACAGCTCCAAATTTTAATGAACATGTGGAAAGATCAAGTGGTATATCCCGGGAGAAGTCTTTTGCCTGCAGCACCTGAGCACCTTCGGCAGTGCAGAGCAGTGTCAGAAGCTGATATTGGGACAAGGACTGCATTGCAGGCACTGTCTCAAAAACGACTAGTACGACGACTTCCACTGCATTCACCGCGACAGTTAGCTTGTTGCTATTGTTTCCAACGAGGACTTTATATTTTCACTTGTCTTAACAACTCTCACAACTCAAATAAAAACATCCAGTTTAACTCTAACACACTAACAGGAAATAAAAAGGAAGCGCGCCCTGCACTCACACAGAAATGCAAACGGAGCAGAATTTTCAATAAAAAGGGGGGAAAAGAGGAGGGAAAAAAAAATGGCTTTTAGGAGTAGGATCAAACACCCGACCAAGCAGTCCGTGTTTTTATGATTTTTTCTTTTTTCCTTTATTTGTAGATACCCAACCGCCAAAATGGACACCCTCAGCGCCGTCTTCCTCCTGCTCGTGGTCCCCATGTGCTCCGAGGCTTTTATAGCACCCCAACCAGGAGAGAACATTTGGGTGAAGCTAGCAAACGCTACTAGTCAAGATCATTTATGCATGTCGACAACCACTGCGGATAGTCCCCTGTCTACGTGCCTGGTAGGAGTCCCAGCTGATGTAAAGGAATTTCCCTTTCATTTGTATGAAAATCCTGTAGAATTTTGGAAAAATTGGATCTCTACCCTTCCAAAACTAGACAACCCCCCTATAGAATTAGACTTAATTGGCACTACTACGGCTGCATCTTGCATTTTTTATAACAAAACACCGGACAATCTTAAATTGGCAGTCCAAATTAAACCAGAACCTAAATTTAACAACAGGAAGTGGTGCAGTCGTTATGATGTGCTCCACAGAAACTCTGATGAATTTCATAGAGAGTTGCCAAAGGGTTTGTTTTTAATCTGTGGAGACAGAGCCTGGGCTGGGATCCCTGCCAAACTTTTCGGAGGCCCGTGCAGCCTTGGGCACCTCAGCCTCTATTCACCAAAAAATATGAATGATTTGGCTTCCAACAAAGTTTCTGACCTAGCTCCCAAATTCATAGCAAAAGGATCTCTCAGAGGTACCCTCATGGAAATTAATTCGTCTTTATGTGATTCTGAAGTTATTCATTGGTCTCAATCTAAGAAAATTATTGTTTCAATTTTCTTTCCTCAAATAGCTGCTGGCAAAGCACTTGAAGAGTTGGGCCACGTTGAGTGCTAGACCAAGCAGCAATCTGAGTTGGCCTCCAATGCCCTAGCAGAACTTCTGCAGGACAAAAAAAATCACAAGGCAGGCGACTCTCCAAAATCATGCGGCAATCGATTTCCTCCTCTTGGCCCATAACCATGGATGTGAGGAGTTCCAGGGTCTTTGCTGCTTCAATCTAAATTCTCACTCCGAGCACATCAGCATCACCATCTCGAAAATCAAGGACAACATCAGGAAAATAGAGCAGGAGAAAGACGACTAGCTTTCCAACCTCTTCCAAAACTGGGGACTGTCCGGATGGTTAGGGTCAATTATTAAAACAATGTTATGGATTCTTATTATCATTTTGCTAATTATCTTAATGTTCTGTATAATCAAAGCTGTTATAGTTTGTTGTATTAACTGTACCTCCCAAACCTCTTATTATGTTCCCTCTGCTCCATCTACCCCCCGAATATGCCACCTTGAACCCTCTCCTCCATATTCTCCGCCGGAGGAGTGGTGGGTTGAAGCAGAATTTTAACTATCCTTCCTTTTCAAGAGAAAAGGGGGAGAGATGTGGCAGTGCCTTTCACGGTTTGGTGTATATCTGTGATGTTTTTTGTATAGTTTTGTCATCCCTCAGTTATAGGGTTTGCAAATGGACTGCTCCAGTCTCCCTCCCCCCTCCCATTTGATGAAAAATGAGGTTTTCTATATTCCTTATATGTTATGTATCCCTAAGGTGTTATTAATAACCTGTCAATTTTATATTTTAGACCCTTATACCCTTTCATCATGGAAACCCCAATTGTCTGCCTTCTTTTACTCCTGCTTTTCATCAACTGTGTGGGGCCTTGAATTGGGTCAGGCCGTGGTTAGGGATTACCACTGA
The DNA here is from genome assembly GCA_013390005.1 of Calyptomena viridis. Lineage (NCBI taxonomy): Eukaryota > Metazoa > Chordata > Aves > Passeriformes > Eurylaimidae > Calyptomena > Calyptomena viridis. The sequence continues at coordinate 9,194 of WEIV01012283.1, forward strand.
GGACCTGGCTCCTCTTTTCAAATTGTTGGAGGGGGGAGATGACATTTCGGCACCCTGACCCCAGAAGCTAGATCAGCCCTGAAAATCATACAAATCAATTATCATTGAGACAGGCAAATTGGTGTGTGCCTGATTTCCCATTTCAATTCATTTTTCATGGGAAACCACCATACCTCCATGGATTGATATACCAATGGGATGAAACGCAGAAGAAGGGGAACTCACTTATCATCATCGAGTGGGTATTCCCCTCTAACAAAAGATCCAAGACTCTTACCAAACTCCAGGAGCTGATCGGCAAACTGGTCTGTAAGGCAAGAGCTAGGCTGAGAGAGCTCACTGGAGTTGAGTTCTCATGCATAAGGACACCACTCAAGTTTTCTACAGAAAGGGTAACCATTGAAATGTTTGATTATTTGTATGAAAATTGTGAAGCCCTTCAATTGGCTCTGGAGGGCTTCCCAGGCAAAATTATTCACCATTGCCCTTCCCATCAGTTATTTAATTTGGACTGGAAATTAGATTTAGAACCAAAAATGAGCTGAAAACCATTGAAACCTCTAACAGTTTTCACTGATGCGTCTGGTTCCTCCCACAAGTCAGTAATCACGTGGAAGGATCCGGAAACTCAGCAGTGGAAATCAGATGTAACTGAGGTGGAGGGTTCCCCTCAAGTTGCTGAGCTGCATGCAGTGGTTAGAGCTTTCAAAAGGTTCCCAGAACCTTTTGACCTCGTCACTGATTCGGCTTATGTGGTGGGGGTGGTACAGAGAGCGGAACATTCGGTCCTGGGAGAAACCCCAAATCCAAAAATGTATGAGTTGATCTTGAAATTGATCTATCTGATTTCCCATCGAGATCAACCATATTTTGTTATGCACGTCAGATCTCACACAGGAGTCCCGGGCTTTATCTCCAAAGGTAACCAATGAGCTGATGCTCTTGCTGCACCAGTTGGCTTAATTACGGTGCCAGACCTCTTTAACCAAGCTAAGATTAGCCGTCAGTTATTTCATCAAAATGTGCCGGGGTTGGTTAGGCAATTTGGAATTACAAGGGAGCAGGCCAAAACCATCGTTGCCATCTGCCCGAACTGGCAATCCCCTGCTGTTCCATCCTTTGGTATGGGAGTCAATCCGCATGGCTTACACATCTGTGAAGTGTGGCAAACAGATGTCACCCACGTCCCAGAATTCAGCCGACTAAAATTTGTGCATGTGTCAATTGATACATTTTCAGGTGCTATGTATGCTTCGGCCCACACCGGGGAGAAGGTGGCAGATGCAAAAAAATCTTATCCAAGCATTTGCTGTCCTAGGGGTCCCCAAGTGCCTGAAAACTGACAATGGTCCAGCCAACTCAAAGGAGTTTTGAGAATTCCTTGGTCAGTGGGGGGTAAGTCACAAAACTGGCATCCCTTATTCCCCCGCCGGGCAAGCAATAATTGAAAGAACGCATGCCACTCTCAAGCAGACACTCCAGCATCAACGTGTGGAATACAAATCCTTACGACCAAGTACTCGGATCAGTTTAGCACTGTATGTCATCAATTTTCCTAAACTGTTCCTTTGAGAACATGAACCCTCCAGTGGTAAGGCACTTTCCAGCACACCCTTCCTGTCAATCAAAAGAGAAGTCACCTCTTTTACACAAAAGCCCAGAGACAGGACAAGTGGAGGGCCCGTTTGAGCTCATCACCTGGGGTCGAGGATATGCCTGTGTATCCTCCCCTATGGGCTCCAAGTGGATTCCCCCGAAGTGGGTAAAGCCCTACATTCCATCCAAAAGAGTTAATGACGTTCAGTTTGCAGCTCTGCGGCGACTCCAGGAACCTGAGGTACCCCCAGAATCCCTGACCTTACAGTCCATATTTTCACCCTAGTCTTTCTGTATTTATTTCAGATCCTCAGCCATCACTATGTCAGTTCTGGTCACCGCTCTTCTCCTGCTGGTGTTCCTCAAGTGTTCTGAACCCTGGGTAGTCACCGGACCAGGGGAGAACTTATGGCTAAAACTAGCAAATGCCATGGAGCAGAAACATCTCTGCATGTCGACAGCTGCAATGGATAGTCCCCCGTCGACATGTCTGGTAGGAATCCCTGCCAGCCAAAAGGAATTCCCCTTTACAAAAGTAAGTGAGTCCTTATGAGTTCTGAAACAAATGGATCTTCACTCTTCCAGTTCGTAATGACCCACCCATTGAATTCGATCTAATTGGCTCAGCAAAAGTGGACTTGTGCATTTTTTACAACTGCAAGCCTGACAGTAAGGAGCAGGCAATCCAAATTAAACCCAAATCAGAATTTGGCTCCCCTAATTGGTGTAATGACCGCGTCCTTCTTTGCTGGTCATCTCACAGTTTTGCCAGAGATTTGCCAAAGGGCTTGTTTTTGATCTGCGGAGATCACGCGTGGGCAGGCATTCCTTTCAGTATTTTTGGAGGTCCGTGCACCATTAGGCACGTCAGCCTGTACTCCCCCAAAAATATTGACAATTTGGTCTCCGACAAATTACCCAATCAGGCCCCAAAGTCCCTCACAAAAAGGTCTCTCGAGGAAATGAATTCGAACACATGTGACTCAGAAATTATCCACTGGTCCCTGTCTAAATGAACTGTTGTCTCAATTTTCTTTCCTTGAGCAGCAGCAGTGCAGGCACTCTCCAAGTTGGGCCACGTAGAGTGCTGGGCCAAAAAGCAAGCTGAATTAACCACTCAGGCCTTAACAGATTTGTTACAGGATGAAAACATCACACAACAGGCGACTCTCCAAAACCGAGCAGCAACGGACTACTCCTGGCCCATCATCATGGATGTGAGGAATTCCAAGGACTTTGCTGTTTTAACCTAAGTTCTTGCTCGGAGCACAACCGGAGGACCCGGATGAAAGAAAATATCCACCAGATCCACCAGGAGGGAGAGGACTGGCTTTCAAACATCCTCAAAAACTGGGGACTGTCAGGATGGGTGGGGTCAGTTATCAAAACAATATTATGGATTTTAATTACTATTCTGTTAATACTCCTAACATTCTTTGTCATTAAGGCTGCTATCATGTGTTGCATTAACTCTTCCCAATCCCAATCTCATGTAACCCCTGCACCGTCTGCTCCTCAAGTCCACCATCTCAAACCCCCTCCTCCTTATTCTCCACCTGAAGAGTGGTGGTTCGAAACAGAGCTCTAACTTCTGGCAAGAGATAAGGGGGAGATGTCGTAGTGTGTGAGTTCAGTTTATTCTTATTTGTATATGATCCTGTACAGTTCTGTTATCCCCCAGTTTTGTTTTAAGTGGACTGTTCGGCCACCCCTTCTCTCCCCACTAAGTTGGTTTCCCCCCAAATTCTGTATCCTCCCCCCAAATTGTATCCCTTATCCCAACTCCTCCTACCCCATACCTTGTATGTACCCTGACTCCTCCCCTTCTTCCAGAATATTCCCTGTCATTCCCAGCTACTCGGTAAGCCATTGGCTTGCCTAGTAGGCCTCTGGTCCTAATTCATGTCAATCCTCCCCTAATCCCTCCTACCCTTCACTCCTATTGGCCCTTTCCCACTCTCCTCCCCCTGCCCAACCCCCCTATAAAACCCCGTGTTCTGAGCCAGTCAGGGCTCTTTCCTGGTTGTCTCCTCTAGAGTTGGAAAGCCCTGTGGGACACGCTGTTCCTCAGGTGCTAATAAACTGTTATCTCTACAACCAGAAAGAGTTGCTCTCAGTTTCTTGCCCACCAACAGCCGACATCTCGAGGGGCTGCTAGGGCCAGTTAGAACCCTAGTCAGTCCTTAGGCACCTCCTGGCTGGCTCTGTCCTGGGGAGAAGCCTTGAGCCTACAGGTGCCCCACTCTTACACAGTGCCCCTCGGCCAGGCGGCCGGAGCTAGCTGGGGCTGAAGAAGGAGTTTGGGGTGGCCACCAACTGAGACACCACGGCAATGAAGCACTGCAGATGACCACACAACACCCAGCCTCAGCCAAATACAACATTCCACACACTCCTTGCTCCTTTTGTAGCAACTTATTGTGAGGAATAGCTCTCACTGATTTATTGAATTAAAAGGAGACAACGTCGCAGAAGCCAAAGATTAGAAAAATGAATTAGCTGAGTTGGGCATGCCTTCACAAAGGAGACAGACTTTGAGCTAAAAAATGGCAACACATTTTATACCTTCTCTTGGCTGGGAAGGTCCCTGTCGCCCTCTTCCTATTGGCTGGGGAGCTTGGAGACTTTCAACAGGTACAATGAAACCATATCTAGGTAATGAGTTGTATTTGAACAGCAAATAGAAGTCAATTTCCCCTCCCCCTCTCCCTCCTTGACTGAAATAAAATATGGCTCTATGTCTCACAATTCCCCCCTCTTCTCATTCATTATCTTTTATTTATTTATTTGTTTATTATCATCATTATCATTTTTTATGTATTTATTATCATCATTTATCGTCCCTTCTTACAGAACTGCTGCAAGTAAGTGTGATCATTTTAAAAGTTTATAGTTGTGTTTGTCTTGTTCAACTGTTTCTAAGCTTGTGTTCCATGCTGAAGTGCATAACTTTGCTTCAACTTAGGTAGGATGAGCTGTATTTCTTCTTTTTGCTTCTCTCATTTTCTATCACTCCTTCTTAGGACCATGATCTTGTGAGCTGCTGCTGCTCCTAGGCTAGGAGGTTGGGGTTTATTGGTATACTGGTTATTTATATTCCTTCTACAACACTGCTGATAAGTCTGAGAAATCAAGGGATAAGACACAGCAAGAACAATAGTCCAGCAACCAAACAGAAAAGGATGCTTATAACATCAAGGGGTACAAGGTTTGGGTAGAACTTGACTCATTATATTAATTTCCAAACTTTCAAATACACCATACATACACTTAGCAAAAAACATACCTAGCATTCTTACAGCAGTATAGTCAGGACATGATTTCAAGGATAGTACACAGTTATTGAATTTAAGCCTTATGAATTTTTTTACTTTTAAAGAAAACAGCAACCATCGATTCAGACAAACGTTTTTAAGAAGTACTGAAAAGCCTGCAAAAAGCAGACTTCACCAACATCAGCTCTTAGCTCCAGAGGACACAGGGGAAAACAGTGAATGCTGAATGTAAGGAAGAAGGAGAACCTCAAGAGTGCTAGCTACAGGAAGATCCTTCAGGAACTCATTCCGACAGGCTGTGGTTCTGGCTCAGTTGTCCTGGTTGTACTAAGCCCTGCAAATCAATTTTGCCATAGTACATTAAAACATGAACTAAAATTCTTTATACCAACAGCATGCCAAAGGGGTTTATTTATCTCTTTTCTTTTAATGGAACAGGTGGTCACAGAAGTCAAGTATTTTCATGGCTATAATTCAGCTGTTGCCAGTTCAGGGAGGGAAAAAAAAAAAAATCCGTATATATCTGCCCCTTGCAT
>WEIV01012286.1:10566-22446 GCA_013390005.1 Calyptomena viridis
TACCGTGATATGGCTTAAGAACAATTACAATAAATTTTCACCCCAAATTATGTAAGAAAGGATCACTATTATGGAAAACTGAGAGTCTTCAAGTAGACTGTATGATAACAAGGATCTAAATGACTTGAGAGGAAAGGACATCATACTGAAAGGATCTGGATTATTTTGTCCTTGACTTGCCACTGACTTTGAGCAGATCTCTTTGCTTTGCCTTACATAGGCTAATTCTTTGGAATGGAGTGCAATGAGTGCATCTCACTTCATGTTTAACAACATGAGCACCATTGTTCCTCTGGGTACTTTAGGGAACTATTATTATTTAATAACTACAACAATGTGCGGCAGAAAAGGAAGGGTTGTAAGGTTCGTATGCACAGCATACCTGTAGTCTGGTTAAACATGAGGTCTTGCAGTGAAAGGTTAGTACTATTCAGGCAGAATCTGCTTTGTTGCTTATTCCCTTTAAAATATTAATATTCTTCACATACAGTGTTATACACACCAATAACAATAAAAGGAATTGAATAGGAAATTTTCATGTTACTGACTCTATTAGTCTGCACCTATTTCTTGTGTAATCCCAGTCCTGCTATCTTTCATCCCTTCTATATAAAACTTGTTTTCAATAAGTAATTAAGATGCAAACTTCAAACTTGATGCTTCAAGTATTAACATTGGACATTGTGTGATAGCTCAAAGAAGTTAGACATATTATCCCCAAACCATTTTATATTTTATGCATACAGGTTTTATTTACATTTTGCATGTATTTTTTTCCGAGTCAGAAGTGTCAATGTGGTAATTTTATAACCTGTTGATTTTAAAGTCTGCAATTCATAATAAATGTAAACCTTCCAGTGACCTGATCTGCAAGCACTGTAAGTGAATATTTCAGCTGCCCATGAAAGGGATTAAATCTCTTGAGTCAATTTTTGGGCGACAAAGTTCCCTCAGTGTTGGGTAGAACAGCTTTTCAGAAGACTAATGCCTCCAACCTGATCAGTTTTGTTGATTTAAGTGGCCCACTTTGGAGCCTATTGTGTGTCACAGTCGGCATTTTCAAATTTGAGAACACTTAGGACTTTATGGGAATCAAAAATATTCTGGATACTGGTGCATTCTTGACCAGTAGCATAAGTGGGAAACATTAACATGAACTATTCAGAAGAATACTCAAGCTTAAAAGACTGTATTAACCTTTTGTGAAAAAAGTTCTAGTTGGATCTCGACTATAATAAAAAGAAGTAAATATCTTGGCTTTTATAGTACATAACATTTGGAGGTGGAGAAAGAACTCCAAAAGAATAAATTGTAATTATTTAGTCTGTTTTCATTTATTCCATTCCAAAAATATTGATACATGGAATGGTGATGAATGGAAAGCCTGAGATCTTTACTAACACTTGACTGAATATTTACTGCTGCTAGTACATGAGCACCTGGAGATCTAAAATCCTATCTAGTCCAGTTTTTTGTTGCAACTTTCAGTCTGCTCACAATTTCTCATGAAGAAGATAGGAGCTGGTCCACAAGTTCAATTTCAACCTTAGACTAACTTTTTTGAATTCAACAAAAAGAGCAATGACCAAGGAAAGCTAGATTTGGCCACACTGAGGTACTAAGGAGTAGTGTGTTCTCTAAATACATCCATTGACACTGCATTCAATAGGACTATATTAAAGTAGTAATGAAGCAAGGAGGCTTAGAGATCATATTCAGACTAAAGGGTTCGCACATTGGCAGATTTCTTAGGGAGAAATATATATCTTTTTAACATTTTGATAGTGCTTTTAAGAATTGGATGATACTGATACAAGATTTTTGCACAACAGACATGCAAGATGTTTTAGCTATTTATAATTTAAATTGTTCTCAAAATGTTTATTATATAATACAATTTATCTTAAGATTAATATTTATTTTCTGTCATAGCCGTGCACTATGGACTGTTTAAACTTGGTGCTTTTGCATTCACATCACGTGTTGGTTGTTTGAACTGTCTTTTATTTTACAGTCACCATGGATAACTTTGCACCATAATTTAAATAACTGTAAATTTAGGGTCCAAGCTTGAACCACTAGCTTCCCTTTACAGTCAGGGAAGAGGTATTTCCAGAGAGTAATTCATCTCATCCTGAAATAGGTATCTATGGGGTCAGACAAATTTCCTTCTGGTGAAGTCTAGTTTTCTTCATTATTGTACATATCCAAACACTCCAATGTAGATATTTACCTTTTGGATGTCTTAAATTATAGATATAAAACTTATCCCTTTAGACAATCAGTACTGAACAGAGAAAAATATTTATGTAACAGAAAAGCCTTACTTGGTAGTGGACATGATTTTCTCCATGAATGTCATAACTCATTGGTTGAATTTCCGATGAGATCATACCTTGTACTGAGAACAGCCTGCAGTATTCAGTTCAACAGCTGAGAAACATTTTGGTTTTCTGCTCTGAAGCACTGGGAGTCACTTATTCCCAAGATGATATTGTATGCCTTTGTTGGTGAAAATTATACAGACATTTTTCATAGCCAATTTCCAAAGATGAGAAAGTCATACATTTGTTTTGTATCAACAAAGGAGGTAGGATTGGATTTTGTGCTATCTTTCAATTGGTAATCATTTACATGTGTGCCAAGAAAAGAACTTCAGCAAGTCAAAATAGTTGGCTTTATGCAACTCAGATCTGTCAAATCCTACGCACTAAATGTGAGACTCCTGCCCTTCTCCTGTTTTTATTCCTTCCTCATGTTTCTTTGCCATACACCTGTATATTTGTCATACAGTGTGTCTCTCCTACTCCATGAGTCCCTGCACAAATATTGCACTTCCTGATCAGGGATCTACTGACCAGGTGCATATACAAAATGAGCCAATAAATAAATAAATAAAGTCTCAACAGTGCCATACTGCTGCCCGGGCATTTTTGTAGCCTAGTTTTGCTTCAAAGGACCAACGAGAAGACATTTTCCCTTTTTGTGGTCCTGTGTGCAGTCATGCAGGTGTCATGATAACCTGTAGAACATGCATAATTTTCTATAATAGTGTAGGAGAAAGAAAAGAAACATTTGTCTTTGCTGCAGATCTGCAAATGGCAGCTGAAGGTAAAACAAAGACTGTTGTGACTCAGATCCAAACGATTTTCTGAGATTTTAGGGCAATACAGATATAAAAAAAATTGAAATAAGTCTTTCATTCTCTATGAAACAGCACATTAAGTATATTTTGCATACGTAGGTAGCAGTATTTGGCTAAAAGAGGCGATGAGATGTATGAAAATATACCAAAAGAAATTGGTAAAGGAAAGAGAAATTATTACCCCTTAGTCCAAAGCAAAATTACTGTATAATCACCCAAAACCCAAAAGCAGAACTGTAGAAAAGATAAATCAGTGAAGTCACAGCCTATTCCTTTCAGGGAGTGAAATCTACCCACAAGAAGCATTTCTTTTCTTGAATGCATGAAAAAGAAATAAGTGAGATGTTCAAATAAAGGAAGAATCTGCATATTCATCACTTATACGGAAATGAAATTTGCTATGCGGTCATGGTAAGAGTTGCATTTCAGTAGCATTGATGAGTGAATATCAAAGTATACATTTTTAGGAGACAATCTGGTTACTTTGGCAACTCAAGCAGTATTAGTCAATTCTGATAAGGCATCCTTCTTTCATTACCACCTGTGGCCTTTGTCTCTCTGTTTCCTAGTAACATCAAGTTGTTTTGATAAAAAGTAATTAACATATTCAGTTGTAACAAGACTGTACATAAATTTTATCATTCTTTATTTTTTTCTTCTCAAGGCAGCATAATGAAATTGAAAAGTAAGCGTTGTTTCCTTTTCTTTTTTCCTAACCAAGCTGAACGAATTACACTAAATTACTGAAGCATCTATAAATCCAAGCCCATTAAAATAATACAGTTAGGTTTAAAAATGCCAGTTAGGATTCCTGCTTTAGATCAGGGGGCATTTGGTTAACAAAGGGGAAAAATAGCCTTGAGTTATAATAAAATAAGAAATGATCATTGTGTGAGCTTTGATAAAATTGCAACAATTCAGAGATGCAGAAAATAGTTAAAAGTCATTTCAAAATGTAATGGTGAATGATTTCTGTTATGAACTACCTTGATTTATTTAACCACATCTTAAGTTCTTGGTAGTCCTAGGCCAGGAAAACTACCAACTTTTAAAAATTTTGTACAAGAAATATTGTCAGGTTTTATTCGGGTGTTACTTACGTTGATGCAGAGGAAAAAGGACATGTTCACGTGTATGCATTTGCTAGGGACTCTATTTTTCAAGAAGTAAGATTTTTTCTTGCTAGCAAAGAAGTCAAAGCAGGGAAATGATACTGTTGGTGGCAGCAGCAATTCCCTACATTAAATTACTGTTTGCTTCAATGTATTACAGAATTGCAGAATGGCTGAGATTGGACTGAGTCTATAAAGACCATCTAGTCCAACCCCTTGCTTCAAAGCAGAGTTGACAAGAGAAAGTTGCCAAGGATGGAGTCCAGCTGATTTTTTATTAATGTCAAGGTTGAAGTTTCCACATCCTTCCTGGGCAACTTCTACCAGTCTCCAATCTCCCTTACAGTAAAAGTTTTTTGTTGCTTTTAAATGGAATGTAGCAGTTTGTGTCCTTTGCCTCTTGCCCTACCACTGGATACCACTGAAAAGTGTCTGGCTCAGTCTTCTTTACTCCCACTAAGTACACACTGAGGAGATCACCCTGAACCTTTACTTCTTCCATCGAACAGTCCTGAATGTCCCAGCCTCTCCTCATATGGCAGATGCTCCAGTCCCTTAATCATCTTTCCGGGTATTTGCTGGACTCTCTGGTATTTCTAGGTTTCTCTTGTTAGAACTTAGATAGTCAGAACTGGACACAGCACTCCAGGTGTGAACTCATCAGGGCTGGGCAGAGGGATAGGATTGCTTCTATTCAACCTGCTGGCAATACTCATTGTAATGCAGCCTGGGGAAACTTGGGTTTATTGCTGCAGTGGCACACTGCTGGTTCTTATTCAAATTCTTGTCCATCAGGACCTTGTCTGCAAAGCTTCTGGGCAGTCAGCCCCAGTCTGTATTGGTGCATGGGGTTATTCCTCCCCAGATACAGGACTTCACATTTCCCTTTGCTGAACTTCATGACATTCCTGTTAGTCCATTTCTTAATCCTGTTGAAGTTCCTCTGGATGGCAGGACAACCATGTGATGTATCAGCCATTCCTCTTTGCTTTGTATAATCTGCAAATTTGCTGAGGGTGCACTCTGTCCCATCATCCAGGTCATGTCCTTACTGAAGTCAGAATAAAATACATCCGCTGTTCTTCCTTCATCCACAAATCCAGTCATTTCACTGTAGAAAGTTATTGGTTTGGTCAAGCATGCTTTCCCCTCCATAAATCCATGCTGACTATACCCAACCACCTTTTGAGATTATTTACTTTATCACACGCCCAGAGACTGAGGTGAGGTTGGCTGTTCCCTGGGTCCTCTTTCTTCCACATATTGAAGATAGAAGTTACATTTTCTTTCTTCCTGTCCTCAGAAACCTCCCTGTCTTGCCATGATCTTAAAAAAGAGATTTGAGAGAGGTTTTGAATGATGGCAGCCAGCTCTCTCTGCACCTATGGCTGCATCCCTTCTAGATACAGATTGCCTATGTCTGTTCAGTTTAAATGTTCCCTGGCTCGATCCTCCTGCACCAACCTTTAATCTTTCATGTTCCCATAGATGTCAGCGCAGGGATTGATGAAGGCTAGTCTTGCCAAGGTCATCTTGTCAAGGTGAAGAAGGTATTAAACACCTCAACCTTTGCCATGTCCTGTGTCACCAGGTACCCCTTTCTATTCAGCAGCAGGCCCACACTTTTCCATTTGATGTTGGTAGACCTCTAGAAGTCCTTGTTGGCTTTCCTGCCCGTTATCAGACTCAGCTTCAGAAAGGTTTTGGCTTTGCCAGCCAAATATGCCTTAATTTGAGACCAGCTAAAATCTTTAGAGGAATAAAATTATGCAAAATATGTTAATGTATATGTGGGTGTATATTTATGTGTATTTGTGTGTATATACATATGAGCCTGTATATACTTATATTGGCAAATTCTGACCATTCAAACAGACTGAAAATAAATGTGATGCAAAGATTTCAGGGGCACAAAGGAAGAGATACTCTAAAAATTAATGCAGATAGAAGAACTGAGCTTTTGACTGCCTGACAGATTGCTAGTGTAGCAGGAAGTAACCACTCCGTGTCTGTGAAACGTGACCTCCCTGCTCTTGAAAAATAGGTGTCGTGGAGGGATTTACTCATGGAATTAATTTTAAATTTAAATATGTGTAATTCAATTTGTAATATGGAAACAGCAACTCAACAACTAATTAGTCAACACTTTATACATGTAGGTACTATATCATGCAACACACAAAACAGAGACTTTGTGACCCTATATGAATGTTAGTTTGTACTCTGGAGTGTTGTGTATTGGAGTGATGGCAGTATATACCTCATTGCTTATAGTCTAATAGTACCAGTAAATAGTACAGAGAGATGAGAGGAATACTCTTTCAGTAGCTATAATTGAAGGTAGAGAAATAAGAGAATATTTTTTTCTGTTGCATTTTAGACTGATATATTAAATATTTTCCACTTGCAAGGTTTTTCTCTTTTGTGAAAAGTGAGAAAATCTGAATATGTTTATTAAAAAGATAAAGCACTCTATTAAAATATTGGCAAAATATTTACCATTTTGTGATGTTGCATAAGTCCTTTTAAAAGTCATCATGCACATTTTTGATATTTTGGTTTGTTGTTTTTTTTTTTTTTTAGATCTATATAGTTGCTAGAAAGTACTGCGCATGGTAGTTGTGGCATCTTCTGATTGACCATCCTTTTTTTATTAACAGTCTATGATTTTATTTATGTGTCCAAAAATGTTTTTGATATGCAATTAAGTTCTTGAGGACTGCAAAACATTAGAAAACAAAGAAATCTGTGAATATTCTACATGAACTTTAGTCTTCTGTGAAGTTTTCTGTACAACAATGGCATAGGGTGATTTCATATTGCCATTGAGTAGTTGTTGTGGTTTTAAGTAGCCAGAGTTCTTTATTAGCTGGGGGGGCTATGAGAGAGGCTTCTTTAAGAAGCTGCTGGAAATTTCTTAGCTCCAAGCTAGACAAGGTCAGCTGGTATCGCCTCTGTGATAACATATTTAAGAAGGAGAAGAGAAAAAAAAAGGCAAGGCAAAACATCATGGCCACTTAAGGGAGAGGAGAGAGAGAAGTTTGATTAACACCAAGGTCGGAGAGAAGGAGAAAGAGAAGATGCCTTAAACACTGGAATATGGCCCCAGCAACCCATGGGGGACCATAGGGAGTAAAGATTCGCCTGCAAACCTGTGGAAGACTGGAAGACTCAACGCTGGAGCAGATAAGTGCTGGAAAAAGAGAGGCTGTGATCCTGTGGGATGTTTGAAATCTGTGTCTGGACCAGGGGCCTGATAGAGTCCTGTAGGCCGTGGGAAGAAGAGACCCACGCTGGAGTAGCAGAGCAGCATTTCTTGGGAGGACTGGTGGCCTGTGGAGACCCACGTTGACGCAGCCAAGTAGCACCTGAATGATTGGACCTATGGTAAAGTGACTTACTTGACAACAATACCTGAAAAGCTGTTGTCAGTAAACCCGCGAAGCAGTTTGTAACAGACTGGTTTCAGGAACAAACCCAATGGGAAAACCTGGGGGTTGACTTCTTTTCCTCTGAGAAGCAGAAGAAACAACATTTGACCATAACCCCCTGTCCTGGTTTGGAACAAATATATTCAGAGGGATAAATATTCTCTGATAAAAACAGGCTGCAGTCACCCTCTCCCATCAGGTTCGAGAAAAGAAATATTTCCTCGAAGGGAAGTGAAAGGGAAAAAAACCCTGTTTATTTAGCAAACACACAAGGAAAAAAATAATAATACTAAACACTAAATAATATATATAACAATAAATAATGAAGTCTCTCACTGGAAGACCCAGAGTCCCTTCTAGAGTCCTAGGCTGATCGTGGGGGAGTCCCCCCAAGCCAGACCGGTGGAAAAGGCCTCCCAGTGAGGTTTCAATATTCTGATGTCCCGACAAGTCCAGGAGAGAAGAAGAAGAAATCAAAAGTCCAGGAAAATGCAGAAGTTTAAGTCTCTTCCTTCTGAAGAAACAGGCAGAATTCTGGCTGGAAAAGCTAGAAGGCAAGTGTCTTCCTCCCCCCTTGCAGCCCGGCCACCACAAAAACCACCAAAACTGCACAGCAACATAGCAGAACTGACCGTGAAACATTAGAATTGTTTTGAAAAGATTTCTCTAGCTGGTTTTTTTCTCTCTGCTCCTGGGGCTCAGTTTTAAAAGCACAAGATTATTTTTTTTTTTCCCTAGCATAGAGAAGACGAATATGGGATATGTCACAAAGTCACCCCAAGACACCCCCCGACTCCTGTCTTCCTGGGCTACTGGGGGAAGGAGAAAGATCTTAGAGGGAGGGGTGGGAGAAGGAAGATGTCTGTAACATCTCTCAAACTTCTCACTCTTAAACTCTTAAGCTCTGATTCTTAGTAGTAGTGAATTCTTAATATTCTAAGTTAGAGCCTGTTTTGCTTGTGAAATGGTTAATAAAAGTTGCTTATAATACTTATCGCAAAGGTTGAGGGTTTTTGTCCCCTTCTCCCAGAAATGCTGTGTGTCAGAGTCAAACCATAACAGTAGTGTTAACTTTTAAGTACAATTTATTGTAACATTTCCATGATGAAATAGTTTTCAGAAGTCTAATTATGAATTTCTGTGACATTGTACTCTTTTTCTGATTAGCCTGGCAAACAAAAGTCTCCATATTCTTTGGAAGAATGAAAGGATGATTGCTTGCCACTATCACCTTTTTTTCATATTGTTAATAGTTGGTAACAAATTATAATGACATTTGTAATATTTATACAGTTTTATTAAAAATAAGACTAGAAACATTTTCTCTAACTAGATTTTCTCATATTGGACTATTGCTGCAACTGAATTATAAAGAAGTGTAATGCAATTTGTGAATTATGTACAAATGTTACATAATATTTGCAGAAAATAAAAAACTACAATTTGAATTTCTTCACAAACTATTTCCTTCACGCATAAAATATAATGTACGTTTCTGGTCAAGATTTGTTCAAACCAGAAATACTAAAATATTGTATAAGTCACAGTTTTTTCAGAGTGCAACGAAAACCATGCTATTAATTTTCCCTTGCTCAGATTTGATTGTTATCTTTGAGAAGAATATGAAGCCTTCAGAACCAGAGAAAAGGACAAAATTCATCAAATAAATTATTAATTAAGAATTATTACCCATCTATAGGGACATCATGGAGAGTAATGGTCTTTTTTACTCTTCAGGCCAAACTAAATTCACAGGTGCATTAATATTTGAATTTGATATTGTGGACTAATTGAGTCATTATTAGGAAGTTCAATGAAAAAAAAACAATTTAAGTCCTTGATCCTGCTGTCTCGTACTTAAAAATAGGCTCTTGAATCCCTCAAACTAGATTCTTTCTAGTCTAAATCACTACAGGAAAGGTTAGTGAAAATTCATAGTAATGTCGAAGCAATGATAAACATGGGAACAACTTCTACACAGAAACTGAATCAAAAATTATGTCCTTTTACATAGTAAAAATCATTGGTTCAAATATCAGTGAGATCAGCAGAGGTTCTTAGTGTTTGTGGCAGTGTTGAATTTGAGCCTGAAGATGTTAGAAATGATTCAAATACACACTAGCATATGCTCAAAAAGATTTTTTTTCCCTCAGCTTAGTTATAAGTGAGCACTACAATTCAGCTCATCTGATTTCCAAGCCATTTAAATTAGCTATTGGAGCAGTTTGTGAAGAACTGTTGCCCATGAGATGGACTCACCCTGGAGAAGTTCATGAAGGACTTTCTCCCATGGGAGGGACTCATCCTGGAGTAGGGGAAGGACTCCTCTCCCTAAGCAGTGACAGGAACAATGTATTATGAACTGACTCTAACCTCTATTCCCTGTCTCCCTGCACTGCCAAAGGGGAGGAGGCAGAGCTAGGAAGCAGGGAGGAAGAAGGTGTTTTTAAGATTTATTTTGCTTCTCATTGTGGTGCTCTGATTTTGCTAGTAATAAATTCAAATAGTATCCTCAAGTTGTTTTGCCTGAGATTGTAATCAGTGAGTGATCTCTGCCGGTTCTTATCTCAACCTATGAACCTTTTGTCATATTTTCTCTTCCTTGTCCATTTGTGGATACCTTTGGTGGGCATCTGGCATTCAGCCAAAGTCAACCCACTATAGATGAGATCACATATGACTTGGAAGACTGGGAACATTTCTTTTGGTAATGTTATGATCATACTTATTTCACCCAGTGCCTCCCCTCAGCCTCAAAGTCACTTATTATCTCCTCTGACTTTGAAAGTGCCGTAGCTTAGGTGTAAACGTGGATAGCCCTAATGTAGACACCTGCAATGTAGAGAGATACATAGTGGAGTAAATAAATCCTTCCTTCTTTGCTTCTGAAGTTAAATTACGTATTTACAAGAAGGGCCATTGATTATGTTAGAAAGTGAGAAGTTTGATACTGAGTTCCTTGACTTCCTGGTGGAAGGATTTTGATGCAAAATATCTGCGATGGTCAGCAAATGATTTTTCAGTCTCTGTAAATGGCAAGAGACAGTTTACTGTGACTTTGACTTTCAAAAATGACTGTGTTTATATTCTACAGAAACACTTGTTACTTTGGGGATAAAAAGAGTCAAAATATGAATAAATTTTTGCTTAATTAGCTCAGTTGTTTAGAGCATGNGTATTCAAAAGATGCTTCACGAAAAATTCCATCTCTTTAGTCTGAGAGATGTTTGAAAAATATTTCTCCAACAGGTACGGTTTTGTGGCAATAAATTCAGGTACACTTTTAATTCAGAAAATAAGTTACTTGGATAAGGTAGCAGTACTTCCCTTTCCAAGGAGTAGAGGGGTGCGGACAGAATTGAGTATTTATGTGTATGAGGGGGAATGTTATTAATATTCCATGATTTGATTTGTCAAAGTTAATAATTCCTATGTTTATCCATGCGAAAATGATAATTTCTACACAAGTTTCTATAAAGAGCTGATTAACTTACCTCATATGTTTGTAAGTCTTTCGTCATTAAAGGGGGTCCATTCAAATGTCGCTCTGTGTTGAAGTAGAGATTTGATTTAAAAGCTGTGTATACTAACATTATTCAGCTTTGCAGCAGTACAAACATGTTATCAAAAGGCATATTTGTGCTTTGAAATGTTTTCATTTCTCTATAACTAGAGTATTTTTTGGTTTTGTTTGAATCTTGTTTAAACAAGTGAAAGTATTTCATAGACAATATTTGCACAAAAAGAGCTAAAGACAGTGATGATATCAGTATCACAAAAAACAGTTGCAGTGTAGTTAATGCATCAACATCACCTTGAGATAGGGAGGCTGTCAGGGGACAGTAGGGTATTAGGAAACCTGAGCTATGACTATAAGTAGTTGTTTAGAAAGAATAAGGACTATAGTAGGAAAACAGATACTCAGCTTTATCCTTCCATGTCCCCGGGAGTTGATGTAGTGGAACAGAGTACTCTGCTGGGATCAAGGAGAGATGACATGGCCATCATCAGTAAGATGAGATGAAGCCGACTGAAGAAATGCCCTTTGCAAATAAATTAGTCTTCCAGGCTATGAATAAGAAAATTTTGCTAATACTGTATTACTGCAAGAACACAGTGCTCCTGTATTCTCTGTGTGTACGGTCAAACTCTTTGATGGGCAGTAAGCTTGTTCAACTCTGCTGACTGATAA
>WEIV01012290.1:689-73142 GCA_013390005.1 Calyptomena viridis
GGCAGAACAATTACACCACGACATGCCTTAAGCTAAAATGACATCATAAATAAACACGGCAAGAAATAGTAACAATGACAGCAACAAAAACAGGCATAAAAACCAAAACCAAAGTAGAACTGTCACAAAGTAATATATCTTCAAACTTATAAAACTGTCTAGGACATTTAAAGATCCATTTAGAATAATAAAGAGAAAAATGGCAAATTAAAATCTATTATAATGCTTGATAATGTCTTTTTACCGTTTATTTAAATTAGCAAAAGTGGCATGTTGATAACTAATGGAAAAATATAGTCCTTTTCTAGCAAAACATGGACGCTTGGTATTAATATAGAGTATGCAATATTAAAAGAGTCATCTATTATAAAATCTAAGTCATGACTATACTACCAAGTATTGAGCTTAGCAAAGAAATATTAATTCTGGTTAAATTGGCCCAAAGCGCAACAAAACTATTCAAAGAAATTTGGGTGAATTGTTATGTTGCAGACTAGTAGCTACAATAAAGGAGACATCTTCACTTGTTGAAAGCAATATCCGTGTAAGTTCTGAACACAAGCAACCTCTAACAATAAACCAAATGAGCTCTCAATATAAAATATGTCTTCTTTCTCTGAAAATCTGTACAGCAAATATAGCCCGAGGGAACTTTTAACAGAATGCTATAAAACTGAAAACTGACATTAATAGGAAGTACTGATATATCCTTAGTGACAATGAGTTCAATTCTCCTGCCACTGCATAACGGAAACACCAATTGGCTCCAATTTGTTTCGATTGGATTTGCTCCGATCAGTGACAGAAGAATGAGGCCCATTCGTGCTGAGACATCATTATGACAGACACACTTAGCAGAAGGCATTGGCTAAGGCTGAAATATGTGACTCCTTAACATTGCTCAGACTTTGTCTGAAATCCATGGGGACGGATCGGATGAAGTACTTGTGGTCAATGCACTCCTTAGTGTCAATGACTAGTTCTTACCATGAGCTCCATCTGTGAGGTAAAGTACATGGGTGTTTCTACCTTCCCACTGCATGCATCAATCTCAGCTCTCCCTCTGTGTAAATGTATTCTGGCCCTTTATTCTAAAAAAATCCTCTAACCTCTTCCTGGTCCTTAATTATTGTTGTACCTTTTGCACATCTTTCTTTTCTGTCTGCCTAGATAAACTTCATTTTCTCTCACATCTTGGCCTCTTTCTTCTTCACCAATCCCCATCAGATCTCCTTTGCTCCCTGCGCAGAAGGGGGGCTGAGGTGGGAGACTTCTTCTAGAACATCTGCCCAAAGCAGCCCAAAGTTCAGACTCTGCCAAAAGATTCTGTCCCCTCTATTACTTCATCTTTCCTACAGCATGACTGCATTTTGAAGGGAATGAAGAGGTACTGCAGTCCTTCCTGTGAAAGCTAGCAAAGGTGAATGCAATGTGCCCCTTCACCATGATGTTCTGACCAAGAACAGGTATATACACCAAGAGAAGGTCCAGAAAGGAATTTACACTCTGTTGGAAATATGTGATTAATTTCATACTGAATTAAACAAAGTTACAATCAATTTTTTCTTCAATTTAGGATTGAAAGCCTATTATATACTACTTATCAATAGAAAATGTTAATTCACACTTTGAATTAAGCATCTAAAATGGGGATTTAATTTACATTTACTAGGACAGCAATTGTATGTTAATTAAGTAGCAACTGATTATTAAGATATTTTTACTGAGGTTTAATAGCTCTGCTACATAAGAAAATTTGCTGAATTACTATACAAACTGTATTTCTAGATCCATTGCAGAGAATTCAGTGAGGTTGCAGTGATGCAAATGAAAGCAAAACAGTAATTTTTCTCTTGAGTTAGTGTTTATGTAACATACAGTAACTAAGCCAAAATCAAGTGCTTAGCTACAGTTATTTAGGATAGTTAAATTGTTAAAGAATATTATTATGTCATAGGTTTTGAAGCTGTAAAATGTAATAGTAAATGTTCAGTAGCATTTATGAATTGACAAAATAATTTTTAGTTCAGAAAGATTTCAAAGACTGCCTATACCTCTCTACATAACCCTGGCACCAGACATAAAAGGTATGAATTGATGTGATATATTACAATCCATGTTATTATAGCTGTAATACACTTAGGTTAACAACAATGTGGGAATCTGACCTGGAAAGTGAGGACTCAAATGGGCTCAATTATCCATCAGCAAAGCATGGAGAGGTAAGAACTCATGCTGTTGCATGGTGCGCAGGCACACAAGCACCAAGCAGGTGCTGTGACGAACTTTTTTTCATTTGATGCTGAAAGCTGGGCTCAGGACGTGCACAAGCATAGTCTGAGCTCTCCCTCTGCAGCTCAGGCAGTTCAAAGGGGGATGCCAATTAACATGATCAAACCTTTTCCAAATTAGAAGGGCAAGATAAGGCACTACAGTTGCATTAGCAGTGCCCTGTCAGAATCTAATCCTGTATGGGTAGATGTTTTCTCTGTATTTTTCCATCACTGTTTAAGAGGTTGGCACCCTCAAGGAGAAGAAAAACAAACTTTTTCAAGTCTTAACTAGCCATACAGTGAGAGCTTAACCATGATGTTTTTAGCCACTTTTACACAGTCTTGGATTCTCCCACAGTTCTTCCCCCTTAAGATAGTTCTTCTCCTCAGCAACATAATGTACTGATTTTTCCACTGTGCATGAATAGAATTCCCCTTCCTCATGATGAGTCCTTGGACCTTTTTTTTTAAAAAAAAAAAAAAGTTGTTCTAACCACTCACATTCAGTTTCAATTCCTGATTTTAATGTTTTATCAACTCTGTTCATCCTCTGGTTTATATGCTGCCTTTCAGCAATTCCAATTCTTCCTGGTCTATAGAGCACCAGCACAAATTTCAGCAACACTACTCATTACCATTACCATTTGTATAATCCTTGGACCTATCCCAAGTCTTGTGATATCAGATAAATCACCATTTTCTTTGGTGCAAGGACTATTTCTTATATTATATGAAAAAAAAACAGTTATTGGAAAAAGGTCCTTGGCATTTAGATCCACTAATTTTTTTCTCCCATATACACACACATAAACAAAAGCCTAAGGATTGTAGACACAGAGTAATTCCCTGGGTGCCCTCCTCTCCCTCAGCTTATCTAGTACAAACTCCCATTACAAGGGAGTTGAGGAAAGCTAAAACCTACTGTTACACCCAAGCCAAAGCTGCATTTTAAGTCAATAGTCCTTCTTTCATCAAACACTGTATCTGTGTCAGACAGACATACCTTTATCCTTTTGCTTTCATGGCAAAGTGCCCATGTCCAAGGAACTCAAAACCTACTGTCAGCATCAGCCTCTGTCTAAATTTTTATTCACACCTGAGCTGACTGACAAAAAATCCCCTGATGTCCCCCCAGAGCCTGAGGACTCACCAAACTGCCATGAGGCATGCCCTGGCTCTGGTGATGGTGGGGGGTTTGTTCAGGATTTCCTGATTAACCAGCTCCAGCTCATATTCCTCCTCTTTTTGATGCCATTCTAAAGCAGGTCCTGCCTGAAACAGGACCCTCTCCCTTCCCTTTCAATCCTACAAATGAAACTCTCCTGCAACGTAAGTTCATGCTTTTAGAATAAATGTTATTTTGTAGCTAATAGCTAATGTTCCTAAAGAAAAATTCCAAAATTTAGCCATTTAGTTTCTTAAAGTGAAATATTCCGGAACCACATTAAGCAAAAACATACACTTTATTGCTTCTTCTGAACTTCTTGTGTCTTATAAACCATATAAAAAGGATTAAATTACCTACTCTCCATGAAAGTATTTAATTTATCTTTTTGCAGAGAGGGCAAGAGGACAGCTCCAGTGCAGCTGTACAATATTACACTGTGATTTGCATTACTACTTCTACCTATCAGACACATGCTACTTGGTCTTCCTAGGAAATACAAACATTCAAAATACAAACCAAATACAAGTTGATGTTACTTTTATCCCTATTTCCCATTCCTCTGCATTCACACGTGTGTGACTGATTTGTGTGTGAAATGGTTTCCAAGTTTCAAGCAAAAAGCAGCTAAGAAACAAAATATTTATACTCTTCTAACTTGTGCTTCCTGCCTAGCTAGATCCAATACAGATGCAAAGTCACTGGTCTGCAAGAGCCTTCTGCAGATCTGTAATAAAATAATTAAATTAGTGAGTTGTGTTTAGATCAGAGATTCTTGGCTGCCAGCTCCTAAGAACTTAGGGAATTCAGAACCACAGAAGGATCATTTGGAGTCCATTTGGCAGAAACGTCAGAAACTTGCTGCTCCTGGGAACATCCTTTTCCAATAACATTTATAGCTCTAGATGGAAGTGAAAAGCACCATATGTTAAGAGTTTCCTGCAAAGCTTCCTGGTAAGAGAGGAAATAAATTCAACTTGTCACATCTGCTCGTGGGCCAGTCAAGTAGGATTTTATCACAGCTTTAAGTGGTTTACAAAACTGTCCTGTTATCGACTGAAGGGAGCTTTACTTCTCAAGGCTTTTTTCAATATGCATGTTTATATAATCTTGATCATTAAACGATTTATTTGCCAGTGGAATTCAGTAACATGTATTATTATTTATCTCTAAACAGTAAAGATTACTCAGTTATTTAGCTAAATGCAACAGTTCAGTTGGAAGCCAATTTGCATGGTTCAGCTAAATAAAACTAAGCAGTCCCATTCTGCCCTTCGTGTTTTTAACCCCAGCTCTGTACATTGTATCAAACTTTCCATTATAAAATACATTTAATTAGACAAAAGTCAAGTTTCTGATCTATTGGGAAATCCTAGGTCCTAAGCACTGTTAGCGCAATGCGAACAGCTGGCTTCAAATTCCCAGGGAGTCAAGGATCCCAAAGAAAATATTATGAACCAATACATACTCTCTATGGTTGCTCAAGAAATCATTACTCCCTTAACAGAAAGCAGCAATTTTTCATGTGAAGTGCAAAGATAGCACAAAACAAGACAACAGTATTCCATGGCAGGAATTTTTGCAACATTCAGAGCACTATAAAGTTAGGCATGGCCAAACTCCACTAGAGACACACACATTTTTTGGCATCTCTTCCTTTTCTCATTGAAGTCAGCAGGAATTTTGCCACTGACTAAACAAAGAGGAGGATTGGGCCCAAACTATGCAGCTATTTGCCAAAATAATCAAGTAACAGGAAATTGCTCCCCAAAAGGTAGATGTGTTTCAAAATTCCAGATGCCTACTTGGAGCTGATCTAATTTACACAGACTGGGCCATATACTGTTCCCTGCCTCTGCACACAGTTCACTTTGATGTTAATGGGAATCTGATGCTGCTTCAGGGCAGTGCAGACACGTCCCTTGGAGCCCATTCATTCCACTCTATTAGTAAAGAGTGAGCACAAAAGAGAGTGGAAGTAACACATCACATTACATCCAATATTCATGCAATTATTGAAGAACGCTGTATGTATTACATTTGCAAACTGTCCATAATAATTTAATTTTCTCTCCTCAATTTATAATATGTTAATTAGGCATGAAATTAAATGCTTTTTAACATACAACTGATTATGCTATAATGTACCCAACAAAGATTGATTACTGAATAATAAATCATCATTTGCATAAATATTTATATAATTTATTTTTTAAAATTCCATACTGCATAAACAGACAACATGAGGAAACAACAAGCACTATGACAGAAATTTTACTTTGATTTTTGGAGATCTTTTTTCTTCAGACTTGGCAAGACTTCGCTATACACTAGGGAAACCGTACTCCACACGATATGGAGCATTGCCATCCTTCTTTAAATGTTATCATCAGAACTTCATAACAACATAGCACGTCATTGTTAACATGCAAAAAAACCCAGAAAACTTGCCAGAAGAGAAGAAAAATACAATTTCATTACAATGCAACGTATATTAGCTTTACCCAATATGGAATTTTCATTAAAAACTGATGTCATGTTTGGGATCCATCCTTGCACTTGCTCATATCAATGGCAAAACCTCTTCTTTCTGGCTTTGTATCTGTCACTATCATATCTGACACTCACAAAACTTTACTGCAGTTATTTAGGTCCAAGTTTCTCTGTGACAAAATTACAGTTCTACTCATTACTTTACCAGAGAGTTAACAGTGGGTAGTTTGTGTTTACAAGACGTCAAGGATAACTTTCAAATACGAGCTGAAATCTAAAGAAACTCCATTAACAGAGGTGCCAAGAACTTGCTCAGCACATTTCCCAGCAATTCTGGCCCCACTCTGCCTGCCTGATAGCAAGTCAGTTTTTTATGGACTGATAGTCCTCGAGGAACTTTCCACCAGCAACAGCTCAGATGCCTTCTCCCCCACCTCCACACAGTGCCTGCTCACAAGTTGACTGAAGTAAATGAAAAACCTCCCCATGACCTCAGAAGCTTTGGATCAGGTTTACATTTTGCACAATATTCTTATAAACCAAAGATAATTTACAGTCTAGTCCCAGTCTGGGCTCTGTTCTGCCCACACTGAGTGGGAAGGGGGACCAATTTGATTTCAGTGGGAAAGAAAAGACAAACTGCATGTAACTAGATAAATGCCTCTATATTGGCTAACTTTGTATATGCTTCTTTTTGGCCTATTTAGAAGTATCAAAGGCATTAAAAAATATTCAAAAAATGCAATCAAAACAATGGAGGGGGCTTTTTTGACATACTGACTTACTGCTTACAAGCCAGGAGCAAGAAAGGTTCAGGATAAGTCACACTGGCTAGAACACAGAATCCTCTCGTAAAAACAAAACTGAAAACTATTATGAGAAAAGAAAATTGTAACTGTTTTTTTTCATAACTGCTTAAAAGTCACCAGCTAGCCAGAAGGAAGTCCCAAGGAGACATATTCTACACAGGGAAAAAGATTGAAATAGAGCCCAGCTTTGGTTCACTGCTGCAAGCTGCTGTGCACCTTTTGAGAAACATTTGGCTCTACACAGAAACCAGTGGGAATTTTAGTGACTCAGACTGTTAGAGCATCAGATTTTTTGATATTAATGTGAATTATGTTTAAAAAGTCTGTTTTCTTGTCCAGAAATCCTGTGATGAGTTTGCTCTCCAGTAAGTTTCCAGGAAGCACTCATCATTAGTGGAAGGACATGGTATAATATCAGCTTTTTTGAAAAGTTTGGGGTTTATATTTTTCCTGGCTGCTGCAACCATACATCTGAGAAAGGAGGTGGGAGGCCCTGCACAGCTGAGAGCTCTTGGGAGAGGGGAGCCTGGTGGGCTGACCAAGGGCTCCTATTGGACTCCTCCCAGGGACCACGTAGAAAATGCCATAAACTCAAGCCTTCCAGAGCTGTATTTTTCTTCCTCTCTTCTACTATTTCCCACTCCTCTTTCTCATTTGCAATTACTTTCTCCTTTTTGTTTTCAAGGTACCATGCAAGAGAATTTTAAGAAGTGATGCTCTCTTTGTGAGTATTCCATCATAAGTGGAGAGCACCAGACCATCCATGTCTGCTAAACCACACTCCATCTCTTATTGTTGTTGTTCTGTGTTTGGCACCAGCTTCAAACTCCATTTCTTATAAAGGCTCAGAACTCTGCAAGTTGCAGTCCCTCAGGTACAAACTGGTCATGCTACGCAACACCCTTTCTTCCATGACCAGCAGCCTCTTAGAGGTATCAATATTTCTTCTGCACACAGAAAACCTGGAACACAAGTACATGAAATGATTTAGAGTGTACACCCAGTCAGTAACAAAGCTACATCCTGGTCACACAGCTGACAATCCACTGGATCTTCTGATGTTCCTGCAGTAGCCGGATTAATCTGTCCTTCCTTCCTTATGAAATTTGACTAACCACCTCAGTCTTTTTGGTTCACCTTAAAATAGCTGCATAAGTTCCTTTTTAAAGATTATGTTTTGCAACTATTGAAAGCTGTCCTCACTGCATTCCATCCTCCACCCCATCATTTGATCCTGCAGTCCCTCAGCTGGGTACAAGAGGAGCAGTGCTCTGCCCTTCGTGCCTCAGCTGCCACGTTCTGCACTACTAGCACTTGTGGTCTTCTGCATCCACTTTTTACTGACATATTTCTTATAAGCAGCACAGTGTGAAAGGGATACAGGATGTTACATGAGGTGTACTGAAATGCTTTATTATTAAATATTTTAAATTAATCATGTGTGATAGTTAATTATTCATTCAAACAAACCATGAAAAATAGGGACTGCAGCAATTTCCTCTCTCCAGTGTCAGATTGCTACTAAATGTATGGCACAATAAAACACTCAAATTAAAACTTCCTGATGTGACACCAAATTACTAAATACCCGAACTGCTGAAAAATTAGAAGTATAACCCTTGCACAACATATTTATTATATTCATGTCCTACTTAAAACTGCATCTTATTTGGAAGAAAAGAATATTCATGATCTCTCTTCTACAGATTGGAAAGGAAGTTTCTTGATTTGCCTGAAACTTTTGAACAGCAATATAAGCAAACCTTAAGGGAAGCACATCATATGCAAGCAGTTGGTGGTATATGGTGAAATTAAATAATTACATAGCAGAAGGTAACCTCTTGAAGCCAGTTTTTCCCATCTGAATAACCTAATTTCTATTATTCCTAATTATTTAGAGAGCCCTTCACCAAGAGAGACTAAGAGCAAAAGTTCACTGCCTCAAAGAACTTGAAAATTAAAATCTTATTACATCCTGCTCGTGAAAAGGCTAGTGTTGGTGGAACTAGTCCTTGCAATAAGCAACACACAAAATATGAAGAATTTGTAGGAAAGAAACCTGGAATTAAAAAGGAAAACCAAAGCACATAAGAAAGAAGTTTCTAAAAGAGATGAAGGTTAAGATACAAAAGTTCAGCCAAATCAAAACATGGTACATGTCCTGTTAACTCTACTATGCTGTCTTTTTTTATGCTCTCACACCTCTCGAGCTCAGACTGAGTAGACCTCTCTTGCCCACCCCAACAACCACCAAAGCCATTTAAAAAAAATTCCCAGAAAGATGAAAACAGGATAGAAAAAAGAACTCAAATTGCAATCTTATTTTTAATTATTTTCCTGTAATTTTGTCAAATGCGCTCCGCTGCTTAAGTTTACCTCATATAATTCCTAAACCTTTCACAAAACATAAATATAAGACTTTTGACTGAACTTAATGATTCTATTTTGAACTGCCTGGCAGAGATATCATTATAGTGTATATTCCTGAAGACTCAGTGTAACGATCAAAGCACTCTGAAAGTACAGTGATCAATGAAGAGCTGTTTGTCTGTCAATTCTTCAAGAGAAGCAAGAGTGCCCAGCTCAGCAGAACAGCGGGAGAGCACATTGCTATCTGGGGGAATTGCAGCTCGGTCATGGTCTCTTCAAGGTAATCATATTTTGTCAGTATTATTTCTTTTCTTACTATAAAAAGAGATCTGTCTTCTGTGAACCCATTTGTTAGATCGAAATTTGCAGGTTTAACCTTTCATTAGTCTCTATCCACTTTCATTAAAGCCACTAATTTGACAAGTGAATGACTTCTTTTTGAGAGGTTTGTCCTTTCCTTTCCAAAGAGATTTTTTTTCACCTCACCTATCAGAATGGCCCAGGCACTGGGTGTCATTACGGCCCTCTCTGCTGACCGCAAGAGGATGGAACAGGACAGTGTCCAGGCGAAGGTTTGCAGAGCTGTGAAGGGATTACATACATGGACGAATTTTAATATTGGTCAACTTTTTACCATACTCATCCATCCTCTGTGCTTCCTTCCTACTTTTTTCCCCCTCAGTGAAAGCCCATGTCACCCCTCTCTATGTTGCTAAGACATTCCTAACAGCATCTTTGAATCTTTTCCCTTTGCATATCCTTCTTTTATACTTTCTCCTGTTTTGATTCTCCTTTGCTTTCTTCTGTTTCATCTTTTCTCTAGTCAGGTCTCCTATTATTTGTTTCATCTTTTGTTGCTCTTTTTCCATTATACAGTTGCTCTTTTTCTGTGCTGCTGACTTAACTTTCTTTTTTCCCCATCCTGAAACCATTCTTGGAAAACTTTCTTCTCTCTTTTTTTCCTCTCCCCCACCCCAAATAGCTTTTTCAATTTTCCTCTAAAGTACAGCAAAATAAGTAAATTAGAGAATCTTGTTATTTTGATCTCAGTGTTCATGTTTTTCTTGATCGTCCTGCTCCCTCTTGCTTTTCTTCAAGCAAGGACAGACAACTTTTGATGGTCAAAAATATAGCGAGAGGAAAAGATCAGGAGCAGAAAAGATCGTGACCATGTTCTCCTGAAGTTCTCATGATTCTTGCTGGACCTATTTGTTAATTTTTATATCTATTATCCATTTGGTTGTTGCTGCCATAATAAGAGCCTTCTCCTTTAAGCCTCGAAAAGGGTAGCCAGGTACAGCTCTTCACTGTTCTCTGTCACTTTATGGTTCCTCATTTTTTTTATAGTAATAATCTGGAAATATATTCTTGTAAGCTTGTAAGCTTCCCTCTCCCTACCCCTTTCAGGTTTTTTAAGTGTTATTTAGCTTTTTAACTGTCAAAGCTTGTGACACTCTATTTGAAAAATACTACTCAGCATCTCTACACTCAAAGACCTGTGAGAGAAAAGGAAATAGACCTTCCTGAAAGCACTTCTCTTCCCTGAGTAGCAGCACATAGAACATCTGAGAGTCATTAGGTTTCTTCATCCGTTACAATATGAGTGAACTTTAGCCAATGCAGAAGAACTGCTTGGAAATTGCCAGCATAAGTAGGGTCAGAGAGGAATGGGTTCCATTCTGTATAGTGAGGCTTGTTCCTATATAGCCTGTGCTTCATACTGCCAGAATCAATGAGCTGTGACAGGTTGTTTCTTCTCAGGTCAGGTTGTGCATGGGGGGAGCAGTGCATGAAGAAAAAATGGTAGGGAGTCCTGAGGTTATTACAGAGATGAGGCATAAGCAATTGGAAAAAGGAATGAAATGCAAACTGCCATGACAAAAGGAAAAGAATAGAAAACATAAAATGAGAACACCATGCAGAGTACCAGGCCAGGCAATCACAAGGAATGGAGAGAAAAAGATGGAAGAGGTGGGAGGTAAGACATTTCTATCTACACAGTAAAATTTCTCAGATTACTCATAATACATGAAATTATACATAATTCTCCCCAAAGTTGTTGACAGTAAGGCTACTTCTACCTCAACAATGTGGTTTGCTCTTTACAGACAAGAGCATATAGCAATGGTTTTTATCTATGATTCATAAAAACGTAGTATAATGTATATAGGTATATAGCAAGCTTATTTAAAAAAAAACCAACATAAGCTCATCTTAAGAGCATGCACTCAAATCCTCAGTTAGAGGCAATGCATTTTTTTTTCTAGTTACATAGGTACTGGGTCTATCTGAGCCCACAGCAGCCTTAACAGTGCTATGAGATAACACTCCACTGTTTTGGCTGCTGTGAGGCAGAGGCAAAGGGGGCACGAGCACGCCAGGTAACCCAGACTGACCAAAGGGATATTCCAGACCATATAGTGTCAGCTTAGATATGAAGCCAAGGAAAGGAACAGGAGGGGTGGGGGCATTGGGTTGTTTCCAATGGCCACCCACTGAAAAGACAACCAACATGTAGAACATGGTTCTCAGGACGAGAGCTGATTTTGTGGAATGGGAAGTAGAGATTAGATTTTCCCTGCTCTGATTTTCACGCATGCAAAGCTTTTGCTTGTAGTAAACTGCCTTGTCTTAAAACCCATAAGTCGTTGTCATCTTATTGGTAAAAGGGAAGGGGCAACAGACTGTCCGGGCACTTGGTGTCCAGGCAAGGTCAACCTGTTACAACATATATGTGATCTTTCAACTGAAAGTGTTAGGTCTTGGACAAAGCAGCAAAGAAAATCAAAAGGGAAGATAGGAACAGAAATAAGTATCCTGCTTGCAAAGTCGGGTTCTAGGTGCCCTTCAACCTTTTTCAAAAAAGATGTTTTGAAGAAAATACTGAAGTTGTAGCAGATATTAACACAACTGGACAAGTAGAATCAGGGAGATCCTGAAATGTAACTGCGATGAGAGACAAGACAAAGACGTATTTTGTTGATATTTACTTGATAATTTCTGGATATAATTCTTCTTGGTACTAAAGATATAGGCAGCTTAAATCTTAACTATGTGTTTCTCCACCTGGGAAAACTAAGTTTCCCAAACAGACAAGCCCTAATGTGAGTGATCTCAGGCTGTTGAGATACCAGAACAACAGCCATACAACAAAACACCACTCAGACTCATGGGAAGAATACCAGGAAGTTGCTTCACTTAATATCTAACACCGCTCTTCTCTCACTAGATTTTGTAGATCAGTTTTTTTAACAATCTGGCTTGGACACTTCAGCTACAGGATGATTAGATTAATTTTCCATATCCATAAACAACCTAAGAAACGGAATACGGTGCTCTGCACTTCAGCAAAGCCAAGATTCCAGCCTTGAGCATATAAACCTAAATTATTGAAATAAGAACAGTGAGAACGATCTTCAACTAAATTAGTAAAGAAACTATGATTTATGCTGCCATTGCTGTCTTTTCTAAGGAGAATACGGTTTTGTGTTATTTTGTTTTTAAATGATCAATTAAGGAAAAGTTGACTGGTGACAGGAACTCTTCTAATTATTACGTTTTCACAGTGTTAAATACTTTAACTTAAATCAACCAGCATTTAGCAAACTATTGCTCCCTCCTTTTCCCCCTCCATATACACACTTTTTTCTTTCTAAAAGCCCTCTACTGAATTAGCTGTTAGGTGCTAATTGCAAATGATTAAGCACTCACCAGTCTTACACTTCTTGCTTTAATATTAATGTGATGTATTAGCATGGAACATGGCTTGTATTAATATTATAAATGGAAGCCTGCATGGATCACTGCCTACTGTTTTGCATTACAAGAAGCATGCAGATAAAGAAAAAAGTCCAATTTAGACCAGAAAAAGCCTAGTACACTGTATATTTCTGTTGGCAACAAAGAAGTAAAAGGACTGGAGAAAATAAAGTTAAATACTAAACAGTATATCATTTTTCCCATAACCAACAGCAGCAAACTTATAAAAAGATACATTTTTCTCATCCATCTCTGAAATAACTGGAATATATGGAGCTAAAGTTAAATTTAAATTACTTCACTAAGCAGAGCCATTCCACAGACAAATATCTTTTCTGCCTTGCTCTACAGAGTTAACGAAGTTCTTTTATCTGTGTATATCAGGTTCAAGGATTATACTCCATTCAAACATCTTACTTGTGCTTTCCTATTCATAGGATGCCAAAAAGTACTTACTGTGTTTTCAAAGTATGTAGATACGTAATTATTTATTCTTCCCCCATGGTAGTTTTCCCATTTCTTCACCCACCATGGGCATGTGAAACATAGGTCTGTTAACATGTACAGCTTAACTAGCTTGCCTTGTATTCGTTATACAAAATAAGTGGTGTGCTAAAATTGAATCAAATCTGTTAGAAATGAAAACCATTGTTTTAATTTTTCATTGCTTTGTGCAACTATAAATGCACATAACATGCTTAGATGGTAGGCAAATGAAAGCTCTCTGAACACAGACTCTATTGGTTCTAAAGACTAGCACCTTCTACAAATCTATACATTTTCTCAGGAGCCTAAAGTCTCCTCCAAGATGAAATTTTTAATGCTAGTTGTTGGAAGAATATGGAAAATGCAACATGCACACTTAAAAATAAATGACAGGTTTCCTCCATGAGAAAACACAATGCATCATTTTTCAGCTTTTCTCTTGAAGTTGGTTATGAGAAAAAGCTTGTGGAAATAAGAGAAATTATTTATACAGTATTCTTATATATAAGCTGAAAGGATCAATACAAATACAACTTTAGAAAGAGAAAGCCTGAGAGCAGAAACATGAAACTACCAGCAGAATCCTGGGATAGTTTTGCCACTACAATAGCAGCAGGAATGCATAACAACAACTGAGAAAGGACTGATGCCAAAGTTCCAAATTATAATGTCCCATATACATACATTACTCTTATTGACACCACTGAAAGACTTCCACAAAGAGCAAAAGGAGAATCTAGTGCAGTTCAGCCACATCCCATCATGTAACACAGGACACTACCACCCATCAGCCAATGCCTGTGGGCAACCAGTGCTCCAGTAGCCCCTATTCATCTAAAACTATGCCTGGTTTGAGAAGCATCAACACAGAAGCACAGCAGAAGTAAAAAGGGCAGCGCTAGAGCAACAAACACAGGTTCTAACAGAGCCAAGGAGCAATGCATGGGAAGGACCCACCCTGGCAAAGCATTTTGCTACCTCCTGTACACTGCCTTCAGCTGCCACTCAAAACACTCAAAATCCAGTGCTGATCCCACAGCAGAGCCCACTCCTGGGTACCTCAGGCACGTGAGCTGAGCCCCGTTGGCTCCGATCACCAGAGCAGGATGGGCTGAGACTGGAACAAGAGCTGACTGTAACTGCACAATATCATGTGCTGCCCTGGGTAACAGACACATCACCAGTTTGTTTGGGTTGGTTTGTTTAGCTGAAATTTCTACATCTATTTCTGTTTCTTATTGCTTGGGTTTTTTTATTTTAGAATGGGGTATGTAGGAATGAGTAGGTTGGGATCTTGCAGCTGCTGGTCTCAACTACAGGTTGGGATAACTGGAATTTGATTTGCACAGATGTTACAGCCAAAGACATTTATGAAGCAATGTGATTAGAAAAATACTCATTTTTCAACAATATAAAATAAGTTTTATTATTTTTAATCATTAATAGATTTAATAGAGGATTATGAAGATGTGCCTCTATTTGGTTTAATGAATATTTTGTTTTTATTTTGTTTTCTATTTTATGGCATTACAGAAAAGCGACAACATCGACACAGTGAAGCTTTGCCATTTAGTGATTTCTGCTGTCATCATCCTGAAGCAACTTTAGCATAGGGAGACTGTTTTCCCAATATTTCTTATTCCCTACCAGCCATCTGAGACATGAGCTGCCTGAATTATCCATTGCCACAGAGCGATGCTGAGATGAGTTCAAGAGTTAACTCAGTTCACTTGAATCCTACTGACTCACTCTTCTATCACAGATGACATACACTTGCTTACTAACAGAGATGGAAACATAGCTTATACCCATATCAGACACACAGATTTTTCTGGGATGGAAAATTCTCCACCTCCGTGCAAAAAAGTGAATAAAGGGTAGTTCAGCTTCAGCTTCTTCATTTGTTCAAGAAAGGGAAAAATACCAGGTTATTAAAACCACTACTAGATTACATGGATTGTGATACCAGACTGGTATCAAGTCAAGATTGTTCTCTAAACTTCAAATTCCAGCCCTTAAATTCACAACCTTGATAATACTTGAGATTTTTGATGTATAGTTTTGTTTTGACTGCATATATGTAGAACTGTTATAGAAATTCAATGTTTGCCCATATTTATCATACACTGTCACAGAAGTTTCTCAGTCTTAGGTTGTTAGAATTGGAAATAAAACTATTGCTAAGAATACAACTTTCAATAGAAACTACTTCCTACTGGAATCCTTGGAGTAAATACTGCCATTTCTGCCCTTGAATCAATGAAACTGAGCAGTTGTTTCAAGTGAGCTCCATATCTGATTATTATTCAACTCAGCTTTAATTTCTAATGCAGGACAGGAAAATGCAACAGCAGGTTCCCATCTCCAGTGAGAGCTGTCCTCTGGGAATTATGTACTTCTCACTAGCAGTGGCTAAATCCTCTTTGAAGCTGCAAGACAACCACTTATTCCTTAGCACCTTACATAAAAAAAGCAATGAGTATCACCCAGATGCCATCTTACTGGGTGCCACAGCTCACCCACACAAGATTCTGCCATAACTCTTATATCTTTTGTTTATGTTATCTGCTACACTGAAGTGATTTGGGATAATTGGAAGTAGAATTCTATTAACATGAACTTTATGACTGATTTTTTTCAATTAATGAGTGTTCCTATTGCAAATTGACCACCTGTGCAAATATTCATTCTTCAGAAATACTGAGGCTCTTTCTCCAAAAACAAGTGTTTGGAAAAAGTTCAAAACAAAGGAAAAAAATAACAATAAGCAGTAAACACAAGAATTCTTGTGGTAGTAAGAAAACCAGAGGAAGCAGTAGGTTGGTATTTGGCTATATTCACTACTCTGTGAATATAGATTGTGCTGTTACCTTGCATTAAATTTCAATTTCTGCTGAAATACCCCAGGAGATTTCTGCTTATTTTCCTTTTGGAAAGAATGGGTAAATCAGCCACTAGAGGAGTGGGTTGGTAGAAGTGTTGGTGCAGCATATGGGTTTACCAACTATTAGCACTACATCTAAATCTAGGAATACATCTCCATGGTCTAAGACACTTGCCTGGATGTATTAACGTACTTCATAGTATGGCAAATAAGACCTGCTGCTGGTGTTCTAATCCATGGGATGCAAGTCTCAGCAAATACATGCTTCAATTACACTATTCTTCCTCTTGCACAGCATTGACACAATGTACAATAGTTTACTTTCAACAGTTAGAGGGGTTTTATTGCTTCCTTTGCAATTATGTATTAATGCTGAACAGCATCTCCTCCCTCAGTATATTTAATTACTGTTTCAGGATAGTGAGAAATATTGAAACGTCTAAAATCCCCCTTTCACAGGGCCCGCTACCTCACCCAAGTGAGCAACAGTTGCTAGCTAATGCATAACAGGAATCTAAAGAAACTTTTATTGAATATTAAAAACAGCTCCCCAAATTTCTCATATCAATTTTAATTCTTCAATTTTCAGTACACAAATCGTATCTCCTGTGCTCAGTACTCTGGATGGCAGGACAGTTGGAAAAAAGATAGTTGGCTAACGGCGGACTATGCTGACACCATGAAAGGTTCATGCATCAGCCAAGCTTATTATAAACGGTGTCTAGATAATAATTACACACGGCCACACTCATGCATACAATTAAATCCTACAGCCTGCCTCTAACTACTTAAGCTACTACTTCTATGCTTACTCCTATGTCTCCTATGTCTCACCCACCTACCTGTAGCAGACAACATGTCTGTCTCCCTCTCTCTACATAAGTGTGCAAGGAGTAACTATAATGTTTACATGAATCATCCAATAACCTGATGGTCAGCTGTTCACCAGTAGTGCAGGAGGTGTGCACGAGCTCTCCTGTCCAATCACAGACATCAGGCTGTGTCCATGAGATATGACCTGCTGCAAACTTCTCTGCTAAACTTGATCACAAGGTGCCTTGCTCCATGCATCCCACACTTGCCTTCATTAATGATTGCACTGCAGTGAAATCACTCATCTTTGCTGCCTTAGACCTGCTGACTTCTCCAAACGGATGAGGATGTGGGAACAGAATCTCTGCAACGTTTTATGTATACAAATATTTAGTGACTTGATCCTACACTGATCTGAACCACCAAGTCCCAGCTCAGGAAAATATCTCAAACGTTGTTCAGTTTTAATTCAATAAATTACCTAACTGAAGTCCACCTAATTACTTTGTTGCCTCCCACGCAGTGCAATAAAGTATCTAAGCATGCACAGAGACAAACTGCTCTGTCCTTTTGAAGTTCCTACTCTTAACTAAGTCTTGACTGAGTGTCATGCTTCAGAGTTCTGGAATGAGGCTCTCGCTCATTCTACTTCCTTGTGTCTTGAGTCCTTGACAAGTATCTCATTCAGTCATCTCTTATTGTACCATATCAAGTCTGCAAGCACTATAGCTTTAGAGCTTCCAAGAGGCAAAGTGCTAAAGATGAGGCAGGCTGATCATATGACACCAAAAATATACAAGAATTCAGATAAGGAGGTGTGGGGGGGAAGGGAAGAGGAATGAAAGCATGTGCTTACAATTGCTGGACAAGAACAGCTCTCTCAAAGACAATGTACTGTACATATGTTATTTATATGCCACCATTTTAATGGCCCTTCAATGAAAAACATCTTGTTACCATAGTAACTGCCACATTGCATGCTGTCTCAGACTACTACATCATCATACAAGACACGCACAGCGTTTCACACCAATAAGTCATGGGCATGTCTGGTATTTTACGAAAGAACGACGTGCACATATTTTCTCTACTTTAACCCATTATCTTGTATACACACTTTAGATGTGAATTTCTCAATACGGAAAGTAAATTGTGTTCTTGCTACTCCTCCTATTGTTTCTGCAGATAGCAACACGTGCTCATAATGGCAACTCACTATAGCAGAAAAAAAACCTTTTTTTCAATTACTAGCTTACCTTTCCAAGCATCCACAAGCTATTTACAAGTTGAAGAATATTTTTTTAATTGTTTCATCTCAGTTTAAAGGTGCCTATTTAAACCCTTTTGGACATTTCTCTAACACTGATTTTTAGGATACTTTGCAGGGAGTTCCGTATGTTTGCAACAGAAGTTCCCTGCAAAGACACTCACTGTGAGATGCAGGCAGAGGTCCATCTCCACCCTCCACTCCATCATTTATATAGGTAAGATTTTGTACATCTTACCTGAGCCACTGCACAAGCAATTTCTGTTGCCCCAATTGCTGCCACATTTCTATCCAATGCCATACCTTTTGTCAGTCATAACTACATTAAAGATTTAAAACTACACAAAAAGCGGAATGAATTTTTCCTTTGGGAATGGGCACAATAAAAAATGTTTTTTCATGAGCCCAAGAAAATGTTGAATGTCTGTATATAGTCTCCATAGATAGAAATTCAGAATAAATTATGCAAGAATATCTTCACACTGCATACAACAGCTCTGAATACAATGAAGAAAACACAGGTAAACAGTCTCTGGTTCTAATTTGATGAGTATAACCTCCAGACACTTTTTCACTTTAAACAAAGTGAGTTTATTAGTTTTGAACACAATACCACACATTAACTTTATATTTTTATTTTTTAATTAACCCTGAAGCCTACCTGCAGCAAATAAACTATCAGTATTGTTAACTACTTTTATGATACAATTACAATTCTTCAATTTTAAGTACACAAACCACACCTCCTGTGCTCACTACTCTGGATGGCAGGACAGTTGGAAAGAGTTTGCCTTCACTACTTAAAACCAACCTGTTAAACTCAGATCATTAAAATATTGTTCAACATAGTAGCAGATACCACAGTGAACCAGATTTCTTGAGATAGGGAAGAAAAATAGGAACCATCATGGCCACACTTAAGGCTCCTGTTCTGCAACATATGGGTGAGAGAGATACAACCATTTTTCACTGCAAAAAACTCTCTCACAAGACAACGAGGACACCAAAATTCAAGCCAGCCTCTTGCCATGCCTCAATGTTAAAAGACACAAAAACCTCCTAATCTGAGGATAAATGAAAGTCAGGCAAGTCCAGGAAATGACTAGAAGATGATTATATAGATGGCTGAGGAGAAATCCCACCACTGGAGGATTGCGGCTCGGTCAGCACCAGGTCCTTCCTAGGGCTCTGCCTCCTAACAGGCTCAGCAAGAAAATTGATTGTGTGGCCCATAATCACAGTACTAACCAGTGTTTTTCCCTAAATTATAGAAAACATACCTAACATACATTAAAAATATGACTCGTCTGAAGAGATATTTTTCTTTGAATATTCAAGGATATCCTGCATTGCCACTGATAGGGATTAAACTTGCTCAACTTAAAACTTTTTAATTGACTAGAAAGTATGGAAGCCCCGAGGCCACGTATACACATTGCACAACAGACTGTTTCTGCTTTCCCACTAAGAATCAGGAGCAGAGCCTTGCAATATTTTCCTCTTACTCATGAAATTGGAACTGAAAAAACAATGAATTTCTCACACTGTACGGAAATGAGCTCAGCCCCAAGACAGATACCGTGAGCTTTAAATCCTCACACCAGAAGTTATTTCAGACCTGACAAAACATACTTAGTTATAATATTAAGCATAGGCTTTAATGGCAGGAGTCAGCATACCTGCACATTCTAGGCCACACTGCTGTGCAAAACTGGGATGAGGAGGTGGGAGCGGAGAGTTATTGATTTTCTTTTTTTTTTGTCCAGATTGGAAGGAATCTCTTGCTACTTTTATCAGAAAGTCTGCTATGATCTGTAATTCAATGAAAGGATTTAGGGCATGAAATTAGATCTTAATATAATGAATTTAATGTGCCCATACGCCCTATTATCAAGTTTCAGACACAGAAGAAACTCATGCAAAATTTTATATGTAACCGCAAATTTCGCTAGTTTTGAAAAAGAATAGGATGAAATAGCATTAAAGATTATAAAGGGGTTCAAACCTTCCTGTGGGCGCAGAAGTCAAGAAGAATAAAAACAAAATATTTCACATTTAAAAATATGTAGATGCTACATAAATAGAATTTTAATTTTTTAAGTTTTACAGTTCACTGATCTCCCTAAGTTTGGCTATTTTGAGCTATCATTTAATTTATTTCTGATTTTACTATCTGCTCCCCAAATTCATAAGTATTGTCACACTTGAGTCCCCTTCATAGCTTTTTTTCCTCAGACCTCCTATTTCCAATTCTACTGAACCAGAGACAACTTGAAATGGTTATTGTACAATAGCACAAGCACCAATTATGTGTTTCTTTGCTGTTTACTGCCTTTAAATTCTACAGTTTAGACCAGAAAAATCTAACAAACCCTAGCCAGTTCTGCTTCCTCAGAAATCATTATCTGCACTATTATTGATAGTAACAGTAAGGGACCAGACTCTGCAACAACAAAACACAGAATTTGTGGCAGATTTGGAAAAAAGTGAAACAATTGGATGTCACTTTGGATTAGGTTTCTTTACATTTTCAAATTGTTCTGCATTGTGCAGAAGCAATATGATTTGAAAATAATAACAAAAGACAAGTAAGAGACCACTATTTCCTGTATTTTGGTCAATTTAATACATAGAGTTCTTTCTACCTATAACTTACCAGTGGTGTATGGGAGAAATAAAGGGAATGTGGGAAAGAGATGGAAAAAGGAAATGTACTTTGGTTATTTTAGAAGGCTCTTAATAGCTGCCAGCAAACTATCTGGAAAAAACGTGAACCCAATCCAAACCTTCCTATGTTCTTAAGCCAACATGGGGAGGTTTTTCAGCACTTGAGAGAACTTGTCACTCATTTAGACATCCAAGATCCATATTATCAAGTCCTAATTGTGAATTCTATTGCCCATTCTCAGCTACCCATTTGTCTGAAGTGTTTTCCATATCTCATTGCAACAAGAAAAGTGTATTTATGATTTCAAAATTTGCTGAACCAGCATTAATTTAAGTATTCACTCAGGATTCATTTGTGTTTAAAATCTGTCATTATCTAAATTATAATCCTACCTTTCCAGGCATCACTCATTATCACCTGAAATTCAGGACCACAAGCAAAAAAGACTATCTGAACACATGGTTACAAGAGTGATTTTCCTAGCAAAGACAGACATGTGAAAGCTTTCAGAACTTCTTTTCCAACTCTTGTGAGCTTTTAATGATTTGGATAGCGTGGGTAGTGGAAACAGATGCTATCGTCTCTACATTTTTGGCAGAGGATAAAGCAGCAAAGGCTAACATATTCATGCTGTTTGCAAACTGATGGATACCACAGATCATCTTTCCAAAATACATTTGGGCAGGACAGAAATTTTCAGCTCTTGATGATATAAAATTATACCATTAACGTCTAAATATATCATTATATTTTAAAAGAAAATACCCCCCTCCTGCAATACATAATCTTTCCTGTTCTCAGACAGATAAAGAATACATAACTGGGTAGCCATTTAGATTCTTTCCTCTCTCATGAAAGAAAATCAGGCTTGCCAAATGCTTGAGAATCCTCAGATGGAAGACACTTTGTATGAGTAAATTCCATTATTTATTGCTACCACGCAGCATTCAGGACATCCATAAGGCTTCCTGCAGACTGAAGACTATATTAAGACCTAGTGCAAGCAGATGTAACTCCACTGACATCAGCCGAGCTGCACTTATTTACATCGGGCCTCAACATGGTCTAAACACTGCTGCCTATGGTTTATACATTGTCTATTTTTACCAGAGAAACCTTTGTAACTTAATAGTAATTGCTTAGATCTGATCCAAAACTCAAGATAACCAAGCTACTCAGAAAAGAAAACTAATACAAAGTAAACATCTGTCTTTGCTTCACCCAAAGCTTTGTCCTAAAACAGCTTGGTTTGTAGTCTTAAAAGAACTTAACCTTTAAAGACCACAAAGCAATAAAGCAGTTAAGTATGAAGGGAGAGGTGCTAAAGGGTTTGAAGTACTGTATCACTCGTGTGACACTGCACCACAATCTCTGCAACTCCTAAGTATCCATGTCTTTTGTGTTATCTCCTCCTAACTCACTGTAGGCCGTACAGCTAAGGTGCTGTATTGGGTTTCTGTGGCCAGGTTCTGGTAGCAGGGGGGAGCTATGGGGGAAGCTTCCCCCATGTCCAGCAGAGCCAATGCCAGCCAGCTCCAGGCTGCACCCACTGCTGGCCAAGGCCAGGCCAACCAGGAGAAACAGTAATGCCTCTGTGATAATGTATTTAAGAAGGAAGAAAAAAAAGTGAAGGATAATGAAGATGGGAGCCAGGAAAGAGCAGAGTGAGAAGTTGTGAACAACAATGCAGACACAAAGTCAGTGCAGGAGGGGGAGGAGGTGCTCCAGGTGCCAGAGCTGAGCCCCTGCAGTCCATGGAGGACCACAGGGGAGCAGAGATTCGCCTGCAGCCCGTGGAGGAGCCCATGCTGGAGCAGGTGGATGCTGGAAGGAGCCTGTGACCCCACAGGAGGCTCATGTTGGAGCAGGGTCCTGGCAGGGACCTGCAGCCTGTGGGGAGAGGAGCCCACGCTGGAGCAGGATTTTCCTATTAGGAATTGTGGCCTGTGGGGGACCCACGCTGGAGCAGCCTGTGCCTGAAGGACTGCACCCTGTGGAGAAGTGACCTATGTGGCAGCAGTGTCTGAAGGACTGTTGCCCGTGGGATGGACTCACGTTGAAGCAGTTTGTGAAGAACTGTCTCCTGGGGGAGGGATCCCATGGGAAGCAGGGGAAGGACTCCTGTCTCTGAGCAGCAGCAGAACAACAACTGACCACAGCCCCCACTCCCATCTCCGTGGGTCACTGGTGGGGGGAGGAGGGAGAACTTGGAAGGAGAGGGGTGGGAAGGGAAAGGTGTCCAAGATTTACTGTACTTCTCATTCTTAAGCTCTGATCCTGTTAACAATAAATTCTTAATATCCCCACTTGGAGTCTGTTTTGCTCATGATGGTGATCAGTAAGGGGTTTCTTAGGGTCCTTATCTCAAAATCATGAGACCTTCTGTTATATTTTTTCCTCTCTCCTGTCCATTTGCAGGGGGAGAGTGAGAGAGTAGCTTTAGTGGGTCCTTGGCACTCAGCCAGGGTCAAACCACTACGGATGCATCTTGCAGCATGTTTTAAAAATAGCATTTGTCATGCAATAACCTGAAATAATTTGAACAGCTTTCAAAGTGATGAAAGGAGAGAAAGGTAGTTCCAGAATACATGCAACATACTGTCATCTCAGATCCTAATTCCACAGCTCATTTTGCATGGGCTGAGCACTGTGCAAGTGTGCATCCTCCTTAGGGTCAGTGAGACTGCAGGGGTAAGTGTGCCTTCAGAGAGTTTCAGAATGAGATTTTCTAAGCATTCCCATAGCACTGAATCCAAGAAGAGTGTCAAGTAAAAGGCCACTCAGATAGATTGGACTGATGATTACGTAAAATTGACAATAAAATAGTGGGATATTTGGGGGGTTTCACGGACAATTAGAAAAGAAACCTCAACTCAAACTTCACTGCTTGACCTTTGTTCTGACTTTGATCTGCTATTGGAGAATATTCTGGAAAGCAAGGGCCCTGTTCCTACAATAAAGCTGATATCACTGATGACACCATCAGGGATTATGATGAGTAAATCACACTAATGCTGTATGAAGAACATGGGGGAGGGAATCAAAATTTTTCGCATTGTGAGAAACAGAAAAAGGGAATGATGTTACTTTATGGCTTCTATTAGCCACATCCAGTAACAATTAAAAACAAGGTACTTGCTATCATTTCTTCTATAGTGTGGGGAAAATATTGCAGTGTGTTTTGTATTTTGCTTTTAAAAGTGACAAAAATTTGGGGTTTTTTTATTTTTCTGATTTCTTTGTTTTTAGCAAACTAATGACATAAGCTTTCATACAGCATCTTTTGAGAACAGTGTTTCATGTTTTTTTCATTCCAGTCAGTTTAAAACCAGACTTGCCTTATACCAGTCTGATACTTTAAACAGGTGCCATTAGGAAAACATCAAGTCAGCAAAAATCAAGCCTCAGTTGTATATTGTTTTAGTTTAAAACTACCAGAAATTTCCACTGTCTCTTAAACTTTAAATGCTGTTTCCATGTACACTATAGGAATAAGGATTATTAGGATAATCTATCATGGATCTATAATTCTACTCAGCTACCTTAAGTATTCTGATTCCATTCCAATGAATTTTACCAATAATTAAAATAGCTGTGTTAAGTATAATTTGAATAAAAGCACTAACATATTATTGGGTTTAAAAAAAAAAATTAATTTCAGTGAATTGCCAGAAAGTAACAATTATGTATTATAATGAAGTGTTCAACCGAGAATATTCACCTTTCAGAATAAGCATTAAGGCAATATACAGTATTTCCTTGTTTGCCTTCTAATGTGTGACAGGTGTCCAACAGTCTGGAATCACCGTGGTCACTCTGCATGTCCTGATTACAGCACTCATTTGAGAAGCAGTGACTACAGTCTGATGTTGCTGTGTTTTGCTCTTTAGAAAAAGCTGTTTTGGTAAGAGAATTGCTTAAAAAACGTATAGCTGTGATAAAGAAGACGGGGAATATAAGACAATCGCTTTTGGGTGGGATTACTGTGTACCGTACTTAATGCTTCTTATTCTATTCGTATGCTTGAGGCAATAAGCCCTACCAGTAAACCTTTCACCTTTCACATTTTCTATTCAAAGCCTGTCAAGACAGATGGCAGTAAATGCCATCTTTATTGAATTATGATCCATAGTACTTTACCAGAAATAAGCAAGTATTAATC
The DNA here is from genome assembly GCA_013390005.1 of Calyptomena viridis. Classification (NCBI taxonomy): domain Eukaryota; kingdom Metazoa; phylum Chordata; class Aves; order Passeriformes; family Eurylaimidae; genus Calyptomena; species Calyptomena viridis. Next base: position 25,839 of record WEIV01012290.1, read on the forward strand.
AAAGTACAAAGGTTTGAAAAAGAAAGAGCTGGGAGGGCTTTTGGAAGAAAACAGCTCTCTAGGTATGCTCTCATATCTCTCTAAAAAATTAAAATAAAGAAACATTATAAGAGTTAGAAAACTTGCTAGATACCAAGCAAAGTTGGATGAAGCAGTTTTTAGACTCCCTATCAATTTTCAGAATATTCTGTCCTTTGTTCTCTGCCTTGTCTACACGCTTGATATGCCTCTTTTCCTGAATAAAAGCATAAATTTTTACATTTTAATTTATTTTGTTTTAATTTTCATAAGTTCACGAAACCTTTTACACCACATATGTGTGGCCTATGCTTTGGACCTCTTATTGGTTTGAGGGGGGTTTATGTCGTTTTGGTTTGGAGTTTTGGGGTTTTTTAAAACCTCTTTGCTGCCTCTTGTGGTCTTGTTGGCTTTTTATCATCGTAACTTCATGCTTCTGCAATTTGTCTTGGCCAAAGGACAAAATCAACACTAATCTCCCTCTGAGCAGAGACACGTTCTTTACAGTGCAGGTTAGAGATGGGACACTGCAGTAAACCTGCACTCATGCACGGTGTAACTGCAGAAACAGCCTGGGACTTGTCCCCTGCCTGGGAGGAGTTGTGAGCTAGCAAATAAACTGCCAAGATAAGAGTATATTAGTGTTTGAATCCCTTAGTACACTACAGCTCTGAAAGTTTCAAGCAATTACTTTGGACAATTCTCTCTTCTTTTTTTTCTTTAATTGCGAAAAAACCATTTTGGGTAAATTAAGAGAATCTCTGAGACAAACAGATATATGATGGGGTACATACATACAACCTAGGACTAGCCATGGCAACCAGGAACATTCTAGAAGGACACTGCAGCCCTTTTAGCTCCCCTCACCACAGCCTGTATAGCCAAACACCACACAGTCCCAGCTACCCCTTAGAACAACTGCTGTCAGAGCCACAGAAGCAAAATGAAAAATCTGGCTATAGGCACATGGGAGGACATGAGCACACATTAGAATAAGTACCTGTGGATGACCTTTTCTTGCATTAATTATATGAATGTGATTTAAATACTAACCAGCAGGCAATTTGTTCATGCACTTACATGCTGAATACCTGGAACTGAAGACATCAATTAAACCATACCAGATTTTGAAGAAGAAACACAGACCTGAAAATTCTGTGTGGTTCATGTTGGAGTCAAAAAACTGTAAACATCTACTTGCAGATGAAAGAGTTCTCTAGTGAAATCTCACTAGGTGTTTTTCCAATAGCAGTTCTCATTTAACAAGTGCACTCTACCATGCAGGTGGGACCTGTAACAAGCAACAGCACATTGGAATGCAAGCCTTGCATAATTAATATTTATTACTTACGAATATTCATTTTATTTATGTCTTCATAGCCAACCCCATGCTCTACTATCCAATGTAGTAGGAAAGAAGTAAAAGTTTTCAGCTAGCTATATACACCTTCTACTGTCTAAAAACATCTCTAAACACCTAAATATATACATTCATGGTGATTTCAAATTAAATAGAACAAAGTATCAATGATTTACCACTTGTCAGAAAAGAAAACAAAACAGTGAGTGACTGAAAATGATGAATACACAAAAATGTCATCATGAGGTAAATTACAGTCTGAAGGAGCAGCTCACAGAGCTGATTTGCCCACTACCTGATATTACTTCCCAGTCTATTTGATATGAGCTTGCTTACCTGCTAACGAAAGGGAAGTGAGTTACCCTGCAAACACAGGAGGGCAAAAGCGCACACACCTTATGCACTAGGGGCAGGCTGCTAATTACTCACTGAGGTCACCCCACAGTAACCCAGCAGTGCCTTTGCATTCGGGACTCTGAAGCAGAAGCAGCTTGAGCCACCACAAAGCCTCTCCTTATTAACAACAGGCAACAGCTTGTAACACAGGGTGGTTATTTACTATTAAGGCTGGTTCTTTTTATAGGGACATAGTACAAGACCTGAAGAAAGTGTCATCTTACATGACCTACAATATTTAACATGCCTAATCTGACATCTGAATAGCACCTTAACCTTCTGTGTATACTTATTGTATTACAGTAATTGTTCTCTTTTCCTATGCAATACACTATCATATTTTTCATAAAGACAAACATTGATTCATCTGCTGTTCATTGTTTGTTGCTTTTGGTAGCTTTCTTTCCCTAGTAGCATTTTTTTGACATTTGTCTGGGATGTTGGCATTTAAAGAAACTGTGGTTTAACTCTGTAAAGCTCTTAACTACTTACATTTGGTTCTGCTGCAATCAGTGAAGTAAGGCATAACTAATATAATGAATCCTGAAACCTCAAATTTTCATTTTGACTCCGAAAGCACAGTAGCTCTCTGAAAGGACAAAATAAATCTTAAGTATGCCCTACTCTAGTGGATGATAAATATTTTACTTTTTCTCACATACATGTAAATAAAAGTATTCAAATATATAAACGCATACTGAAAGATATAGATATTTAAGAATCAATGTTGTCACAAAACATCTAGTATTTTTTCTCTCACTTGCTCGACTATTTTTATTTTAATAGTTTTCCAAGGATATAGAAAAAGCTCTAAAAATTAATGCTACTAAATTTTTAGTTATTAATACTGATATTAGCACTGATAAATACAATTCAGGCTTTAGAATAATGTTGGGTACCAAACCACTCAGACAATTCCTGTATGCTTCTCTGTCAGATGGCAAGTTCAGGTCACTACCAGTTTTAAATTGTGAAAAATTTCTATCAGCTATCTATACTTCTATGATTATTCTTGGCTGACTTTTGTTAGGCCCATGCTAAATATAGAAGAAATGAAAATGTACATTATATTTAAGTCATGCTTCTGCAGTTTTTAAGATAAATATTTCTTTCAGAAATTCGATAACACCATTCTATTAGCAAGATTTGCAAAGCTGTGACATGATATAGCACTACACATGTAAATCTGCTCCATAAGGTTTTAGAATCTGTTATCATCCTAGGGGTTTTTTTCCAGGACATCTTTATCTGTTGGAGGACAATGGGTCAAGTAGCAAAAACTAAGCCGTTACTCCAATATAAATTTCTCAGTTATTTGCCATCTGCAGTTATTTGCCTTCAAGGTTACGAGCAAGGAAGATTAGAATCTAGTCCATGGATAGTTTACAGAATAACTTATTTGGGAAATCTCACATCAAGGCTGCAGCAATGAAAAGTGTAGGAAAAAAATCCAACAATAAGAACTTGAACAAAATAGTTTGAAGTGTCTATTTTTATCCCGTCTCCTATTTCAATGCCAGGTTGTTTATCACTAAATATGGAGCACAAGAAATTTGATGCACATTAATGTAAATGCAACTTCAATGATACACCGAAAAATGTTTTGTCACCACAATCAGTACCTTTCTGGATATAAGAGAATTTATAAGATTCTGAAACAAGGCCTTAAATCCATTACACTTTTCCTACACAAAGTAAAGGCTGATTGCTAAGGACAACACTAACAGTGCTTTGGTGAACTACAAACCCCACTTGTCATTAGTGCTCAGAAATTAAATTAGATCTCCCAATGTATTTTCTCTGTGTGTATTCTAAACATTTATCTTGCTGTTTGACCCACATCATTTCAGAATATAAGGTGAACACTGGTAAGTTTGACAAAGCTGTAGTAAACCAGACTGCTCTACAGCTCTTTTTTTGATATATTCCTAGATTAAAATAGCTGGTAATTTACATCCAAAGATGTAAAATAAAAACTCATGAAGCATTCAAGTTGGAAGCACAACTCCTTTTGCAAAACTATGAATAACTTATTTACTAGCATCAACAGTAATTTCATCTAGATTGCAGTATTTACATTGTAGGCACTGAAGGGATATTAAATACAACAATATTAACTTCTGCCTTTGTCATCAAGCAATACCTCTTTGAAATTGAAAACAACAGCACAAAAATACAAGTAAAGACAGAACAACATGACCAAAATTAACTCTGAAAATCCAGAGGATATGGGTAAGTGTTTGAGAGTCTATTGAAATGCTTAAATGAAAACCACTGTGAGCCTTAAAAATACATCTAGATTGTAGCCCTACTTGTAAAGGAAAAATGACATTTCTGATGCAAAATGTTAAAACCATGCTGAGTGAAATATATTACCCACTTGTTCCAGGTTGGAGATCTACTGTTTATTCTTTACTTTGTTTAGATACCTTTGAGAACTCAAATTAAAAGGAGAAAAATAGAAAAAGAGACAAACATCAACTATTCAATATTTTTTCTATCAGCTGCTTGGCTTCATTTTGTGTTAATGCATATGTGCCTTGGTGCTTACAATGAGTTCAAGGAACATTGGGTGTTATTAGATTGATAACCAACTCATATCCCCAGCAGGTGGCTCATAAATACTTAAACATATGCAAATTATCTTGGAGAAGATAGTCTTTATTTGTGAGTTTTAGGTCATACTAATGTGAATTTCTTTTTCCGACAGAACTAAATAGATGTGTCAGAAGGGGTAAAATTCTTAATGTAAGAGAACACAAATAGTTTCTAACCTGCTGGTAAGGTTAGAAATGTCACGGGTTGCTGTCATTACCATGGAACAGAGAGTTCATCATTTCAAAGGCCTTTTCATATCCACAGGTAGTCAGATAAGTGACCATTACTACAAGTAGCAGAGGGACAAACAGATAAGATTCAGCTCATTCATTTTTGCCTCTCCTGTACACTCCTATTGTTTTCTAAGTTTGCAGTTGCCTATTGACTGCACAGTGGGAGTGGTTCACTCTTTTCTTCACTGAAAACCACAATGTAGAACAAAAAGTATCATGTCTTGGAAAGCTACTTTCTCCAGTTTTAAACAAGCTTTGTATTCATTCTCATACTTTGAGACAATATCTTCCTGGCACACTACTGATGTGTGCACAGTTCTGTCAGAGATTGAAGGCAGAATCAAAAGGAAGATTTGAAAAAAAAAATCTTTTATAATGGTTCTCTACCCTATTATTTTTAAGCAAGACAAAAAAAAATAGAATGAGGTTAAAATTTAATAAGTGAAACAGTGACATAATCAGCTAATTTATAACACTGTCAGATCATAGCAGAATATCAATCATGAGTCATGATATGATCAAGCCAACTGACCTGATATATCAATCAAAATATTTTTAAGGAAACCCATCACATTCAATAAATCAGTGCTATTAAAAAATAATTCCTAGTAAAATAACATTTTAAGCTATCAAATACGATTTTAGTCAATTTTTGCCTCATATATACATAAACACATATATAGCTTGAAAGCAAATTGCAGCAACATTTGTAGTCTCCAACATAAGGCTGCAAACAACCCATCTCTGCACATCTGCTTACAAAACTATAGAGCAGGGAAGTCAGTGGTGTGCACAGTTCATATCTATGGTTGTTGCTGCCTAAGGACAGACAAAAACATCTCTAACCAGACAGCCAGGTTCCTTTAGGCACTAGCAGCATGTCTTCATTTAGTTTGATTTCAGTAAGTGAGCTTTCAACAGTAACTGCAGTGCAAGGTTGTAATTACGTCTCAGGAGTGAAAAGGCACTGAAGCTCGGGTTCTGCAAAGACATAGAGCTGTGCTTAACTTTCTGCACTGTAAGAAAACCCATTCATCTCCATGAAAACACTGCTCCCTGTGTAAGCAAATATATGCATAAGTCCTTGCTGGACTGGGGTGCAGGCTGGAATTATATTTCAGTCATTTCACTGTGCACACTTGCCCATTTTGATCAAATTTTATCAGTACAATAAAAATGAAAAATTTTTGTCGCTCCTGGCTCAGACTAACGCTATGAACCCCTGACTGTTCTTGGCCCAGCAATAATTCTAGCCCAGAATGGCAGTTTTCATACCACTCAAAAGACAGATCAATAGAGTAATGTTCACATTGGCACAGATGGCCAGAGAAAGGCCCAGCGCACTGTATTTATTAGGCATTGAGATTTGATATTATCAGCTGTTACCAAGAGTTCACACTGGAGCTGCCATGGAAGAGTATGAAGTGATGGACACAGAATAAGCAGTCTGTTAGACCTGCACAGAATGACAGAAGGAGCAGGGAAGTAGGCTGCATAAAGGAACACACAATTTTAAGTCATATAGGACTCATCATTCCTAATCCAATTTGATGAATGACAACATTCCACTAACTGCAAAACAGCCCCATCTTTCAAGGAAAACAGCAGATTTTTAAGATAAAAAGTTATCAGGGAAGCAAAATGGCAACAGCTCTATTTCATCTATGCCAGAACCCTGTTGCTGCTGTGACACTAGGAGAAGCAGTGACATTCAGGAACATGAAGTAACAACGACATTAGCTGCTTCCTGTACCCATTGCAAAACCCATCTCTTCAGATTTCCTTCTTTTTTCTAAATGAGCTTTCCACCTCTCTTTCCATCACCTCTTCTTCCTTTTTCTCTAGACAAGTGATGCAGTGGTAAGTACATGGAAGGCTCCCACGCATGGAGAGAAGGTGAGAATCTTCACCATCAAAACGTTTACTGAGACAAGTAAGAAACTACAATATATTCCTTATGACCCTATAGCTTACGACACTTCCACAAACTCAAAAAAGTGCTCACATTTCAAATAAAATCAAGTCTTCCTGCCAAGCACATTGATTCTGTCTGCTGAGCTTCTCCTTAGGCCTTTGCTTACATACATGCTGCACGTCTGCACAAGCACCACATGCAAGCCCTAACCTTCCCATGAAGGCAAGTTACTCCATCCTTCTGTGAGGATAGGGAGTTTCCTCACATATATCCACAATTTTAGGAGCTTTCTTTATATATCTGAAGAGGAGCGCCCAGTGGCCTGGATTTCTCTATGCCATTACTATGTACAGGGGAGATAATGGGAAGAAATTACGGGAAAACTTTCTCCTAAGGAAACAAGAATTTCCCCAAAGCAGCAGCTGATTCCTGCCTTCAGTGTAGATGTGTCTTAGTACGTATGTACTGCCCAGGTGTTACACTGGAAGCTCTGTTTCCCAGGTGAGTCTGACATTGAAAGAACTCAAATATAACATCACAGCCACATAAGTGAGTATGCTACTAATCAAATATTTCACTGAAGTTGAGCATACAAGCAGACTGATAAACACGAGACCTTGTAACCAATTCTGTGAAAGCACTGAACTTTTCAAAAATATGCTAGTTTTGAAATGGAAATTGCCTAGCACTGGTACTTAAGTTGCAGCTGGGGCGTTTATCACATCAAATATATTACTGGTATACAGCAATGTAAAGCTAAATTGGAAGTGGTATTCCAGCTTTCAAAATAGACAGCACTATCATTATGGTCACATATAGAGTTCCATTTACAAGTTCTGTTTTCGCTCACAATCACTCTCTGGGGAAGATTATATAGGGGGTAGGGGAGAGCAAAGGCAAGGAGGGTAGTGAAATTTTGATGCTTCACCTCTGTAAGGAAATTCCTTAATTTTTTTGTTTGAAATACATCTCTTATAAGTGCTTGATTTATAAATGCATGAAAAAAAAAAAAAATTGCTCCTGTTTCCATTCACTACAGCATCCCCCAGTATACATACTATTCTTTCAATTTTCTACTTACAGAGAAAAGTAAAGAACAGTTACATAATATAATAACAAAAATAGAAAGTTACAAAATGTTAGCAATTTGGGGTGTACCACTACACTGTACTAAAGCATGTGAGGAGTGTACTGTGAATTTAATATTCACACGAAGAAACAATGAAAGTAAAATTTTAATGTAGAAATTCTAACAGATCTTTATCTGTAGTTACTAGTAGACTGTCTTTACACACACATTCCCCTTTACAATTTCTCTCTCCTTTTTTTCCTTCTTAAATTATATGATTTCATCTAGGCTATAAGGAATAGAGCTGAAGCTCTGCTAAAACATTCTATTGGCTTGTAAGATGCTGTGCTTTTCTGTTTTACCTATCACCACTTGAAAGTAAAAAGTATTTTATGCTGGTCATGTAGAACACATCTCCATCGCAAGTTTCCTCCTTTTCTTTTCCTGGCTAATAACTTGGAGTAGGGATTTAAGTGAAATGTTTCTACACCTTGACCTCCATCTTGATGTGAACCTTAGGTGGCAGAGACTGTATTAGAGTTGTCTCGGGGTGTTATGCAAAAGACTTCAGTGCTTATATAGTAAAGAAAATTGTGCTTTAGTGGTGTCCTGCTGAGTATGCATTATAATTCACTATTTTCAGGCAAGTGTTTTATGGGAACCAGTGTTTTCAGATGCCATGTATTTGGTACAGAGTGGCATTAAATTTTTCATATAGGGTTCATTAGCTAGGTTTACATGTTAAATTTAAAATTTTTCTTATACTTCATATAGAAGTATGTCAAGTGGCTGGCAAAAATCTAAATTTTAGATTCTGAAAATAAATTTTTTTTTTTTTAGAAATTGTCTAAACAGTGTGATTCAATATAGATGTACTGGGAAAAATATTTCACATGGAAAATATTGCCTGTTATAAACATACAGACTGTACAAACCTAGTAAAATCTGTTAAAGCCATTTCTGTTTTACTCAATCTCAGTCTTATAATATTGCTCCAGATGATTATACAGCAATCAAAGACCTCACTTTAACATAATGTATTGTGGGGCTGGAGTTACTCTTTATAAAAGAGAAACTCTTTTTGAGAGCTAAAACTTGTCTTTGGAAACAGAACTTGCCATGTTTGGTGTTACCTCATCATAATTTCTTTTAGTCTAACACGGAGGAACAAAGGCAGCCTTTTCCTCCTAGTTTTTACCTTCAGTCTGTAATTACATTACATAACACAGATGCTTTCTAGGTCTGTCTACTTATATATATACACACAATCTCCTGTCATGTAGTCTTTCTGTGTGCATATAAATATATATGCAGACATACACATCACACCAAGTACACCCACGAGCAAGAATCCCCCTGAACAACAATCCAAAATCATGACTGATTTTGAACCACTATCAGGAGGCTTTCAAATCTGCCACAATACTTTTTCTGAATATACTCTGTCTTTTAGTCCTGTTACTATACTGATGAAACCCAAAACTTCATTTACACCATCCATACAGCAGAGCTGTTAGTGCTCTGTCAAACAACAAGCACCTTTACTCTGCTTGCTGTGGCATTCATAAATTATTTTGTTACTTTTGATTCCTAAACCTTTTATGCATAAACGCAAAACAAGAAAATTAGTTTAAAATTAGCCTAAGTTAATCTTGAACCTACCCAAATATGAAAAAAAAATATATTGGTTTTGTTCATCCAGGTAGGATACTAGGAAAAATTTCTTTACTGAAAGAGTGGTCAAGCATTGGAAAAGGCTGATCAAGAGAAGTGGTGGAGTCACCATCCCTGGAAGTGTTCAAAAAGTGAATGGATGTGACACTTTGCAATATGGTTTAGTGGACATGGTAGTATTACATCAAAGGCTGGACTTGATCTTGTAAGTCATTTCTAACATTAATGATTCCATAATTCTACTAAGGTAGTTCAAGAAAACAAATAAAGAATATTCCTATTTCTTTTGAAAGACAAAATTAGACCTTTTTGCCATTTAGAAATGTTCTTTTTTTTTTGGATGAAACATTATTAAAATGAGTTGCACATATAATTCCTTTTAATATTCCATTAGTCAACTGTACTGAATGCAGTTTTATTTGCATGTGTTATTTACAACCCACATGTACCAATGTTCTCTCTGGCTTATTTAACACACATTTAGACAGGAGAAAAAATGTTACAACTACAACAAGTTGATGTATTGGAAAGCTTATTCAAACTACCCAGAGCAAATGTAGAAGTCTACACCAAAATGGTTTAAGCTGAGAATTTAAGAGAAGGAAAAGGACTCAGGGGTATAGAAAAAAAAAGGTTGTCTTAGAAATCAATGATATATTTGTTCAGCCTAAGTACTGTATTTCCATTTTGCCTTTGATACAATGACTCCCATCATGCATTACCCCAGCAGTCTGACATAATGAAATAGGCTTATGACCCATTGATCAGGAATACTAGATAGTCATCCCTACCCTTGGCCAATCCATACCACAAAAAGAGTTTGGTCCAGATATCATTAATTCTTCTTGTGTTCATATAATTCATATTTCGAAGGAACATTATTTCTACCTACCTAATCTTCTCTCATCATTGCTATTATTTTCCACCCCTCAGTTATCATTGTTTCCCCAGCCCTTCTCTGTGTTCCAGCAATATATTTTTTCAACTACTCTTTTTAAACATGATTGCTAGTCCAGAACATTTGAGTGTTTTATATCTAACTCAGCCACTTCCCGGCACATACATTTCAGAATTTCTCTAAGTCATTTTTAACCTTTGTTCAGCTGTTACTGCCAGGACATAAGTCTTAATATGTATTAGATATTTTATGTGCCATTAAAATACCATGCTATTGTATTAACTTTCTTTATCCTAGTGCATCAGCTTTTCAAACTACATTCCACATTCAGTAGTTTTTGCTGTCTTCTCACTAACTCTACAAGTAAGAATTTCCCCCTCTATCCCAGAATAACTGCATCTTGGGGTTTGGCTTAAGTATACACTCCAATATTATATTATCACATGACACTGTGCTACAACACAGCGTATCACATCACAAGTGCCACAAGAAGAGGGGAAAAAGTAGTTAAAACCTTTACACACAACAGTTAGTAGTAAAAAAACCCTAAATGAATCTCCATAACCATCAAGGGAGGGATCACTGCATCCTCGTTACTAAGACAATTTAAGATTATCTTCAGTGCCTCCTACTCACAAGACATCCCATTTTGGGGAGAGAGAGTGAGGAGAGGCACTTATGCAGATGTGTGCCAGTGACTCAGAACAAAACAGAGTAACTAAAACTACCATTTTAGAAACATAAAACACCAAATCACAATTGAGACATAAAAAATTACTTTTAACTGTTTCATTAAAATAATTGCAAATACTATCCACAATAATCTACCATAGTTAGCTAAGACCCTGCAAAGCTCTGCCCTTAATAAATGAGACTCATCTGTAGTAAGTGGCTTGGTACAACACTGGCATTTCTAATCAAATTTGGGACAGTTGAGTCACACAGATTCAGTTTATTTCATTAACTTACAACTGCTTAGTACTCATAGTAGATGGTCAAATGATATTATTTGTGACAACACTAAATAAAATAAATAAAAGAAAATGAGGCACATGATGCATTACCAGGATAAATCATACCACAAAATCTAGAGAGATGAAAGCCTACAGCAACAACATTTAACGCACTTCATTTGATTCACATCCGTCAGTTTCAGTGCCAGTGGCTCAAAAAAGAATGCAAAGGTAAATGAACACCAAAATATGATATACGGCACTTGAAAAAGAATCACACAGAAATAAGTCAAAATTCCAGTGTTATTTTAGGCCATGATTTATTCAGAATATGGGACTTTTATAATATGATGCTAGTGTAAAAAAATCACAGTATAAATGCAGTCATTAAAAATCCACATAAATAAAATAAACCCATTCATATATAAGCACATCTATATAAGGATTTGGGGTTGGATTTGTTTTTTTTAATTAGTATATCGTTATATTCATTCCATCCTAAAGAGGATGCATAGTCACCTAAAATGTTAATTGTGGCTCATAATGCTCACTGACTTATTTGCCTCAGTGTTCACAAACAAGTGGCCCTCTGTCTCTTATTTTTCTTTGAAGAATTGAGATAGCCTTCTGACGGGCTCATGAGCTGTATGTGTGTGGGTCACAGCTCAGAGGGCTGTATGCAAGGGGCCTTTACCAGCTAGAGAGGTTTCTTAGCCTTTGCCAGCTCCTATCTAGTGTGGTGGCTCTTTCCTATTCGGCAACACCTCATGCCAGATGTGGCCATTTGACAGGCTGGCCAAGTGTCTGTGTGCACAAGGCTACCCCGTGGGGAAAAACTTGGGGTGCTCCTTGTTAAGGGGTGAGGGGTGAGGTGTGTAATCAGGACCCATGGTAATACCAACAAAAAAAGAAACTTGTATAAAACACAAGACCTGAAAGATGTCAGCATATTCAAAATAGAATTTTTCAATAGCCTGCTTATCCTGGAGCAAACAACTCAGCTGCTGGCAAGAGTTGCATATGACAGCACATGGCAGGAGAGGAAGCAGCAGGTGTTAGTCAGACACACACAAACCAGGAGCCATTTGTGCAGAGGCCAGTCCAGCCTCTGCCTTGCAAGTGACACCAGCTGACACTAGAGCCCTAAAAAAGTTCTTGCACGTTTCCTCAACAATTCATGGGGGAGGATTTTCTGTCTCTTCTGACACTTTTTATGAGCCACTGCTGGAAAATACTAGCCTAACTAAATGCATAAGAGCTTCAGTAAAACTACCAGGTCTGAGAGAAGTCTAAGGGGAAGCACAACAACTAGACACATATTGCAAATTTGTCCTATGTGAAATAGAAGAAAGTGAAAATGAACCTTTGTATGCCACACTGTATCTAGGTCAATTCTATCTAGACTATCCTCAGGCAGCCACACTACATAGCGTTCTTGGAACTACTAATGTTGCACAAGGATATCAGCATTCATTATCACACTAAGTTTACAATGTTGATTGGTTTTGCTTTCAATAATCAGACCCCTTTCTCGAGGTTAACTAGTCTATGACTGCAGCTTGAATGTTTGATTTCCTTTTTTCTTAATTGCATGTATAAAAAACACACCAGAATGATTTTTGACCACCTACTGCTATATCTCATGAGATTTATATCCAGTTCTTTTATTAACAGGCTAAAAAGCACAGCAAAGAAAAGCTTTGATGATAATAATAAAAAACCCCTAAACCTTATTTCATACCTGTAACATCATTCCCAGAAAGATATTTTCCTAGTGTTTGCTCCACAAATGCTTTTTATATTACTGAAACTTATATTGTAATACTGTTGCAAGTAGGGATGAAACATTAACAAATTTAGGCTACTAGAGGTGTATGCAGTTAAGATTATACATTTCAAAGGTTTAAATAGGTGTTTGCCTAAAACCAGCAATCTCCATGGAAAACAAGTCTGAGAAAGAAAACACCAGTTGGATTTTCATTCTATTATCATTGAAATGGCATGGGGCTTTTTTGGCTAATGACTGAATAAATCAGAATTCCAGCTTTATATTCACAGTATTTCTCCTAGTTATTCCACATTTGATGCAAAACTGAACAGCGGCTGAAGAAAACTCACTTTACAATATAATGTAGTCTAAAAATTTGAATCAGTCAGGTAGTTGGACTAGATGATCATGTTACATCCCTTCCAACTGAAATATTCTAGTCTTATTAGCTGAATTAAAGAAAAAAAGAAAACCCCCAAAAGTGTGATTTAATTTATCCTTACAGCTATAAGAAGAAGAATCTGAAGATAAGTCAGTGTTCTTATAGAAGTGGGAAAGTTAAGGATGATCCAAGGAATTAGAATCTCATGATCTTCATTTAAGTACTCAAGAAAATTGTTGAGAAAGTCATTACAGATGTCATTATTAAGTACCTGAGGTGCAAACCAGTGTAACTTTAAGTGTAAATTTTGTTTATATGTTAGAATCCTTTGAAAAAGTAAAAGTGAGTAATAAAAGAAAATTAGATATACTGTAAATTAAGCAGATCATGATGAAACAACTCTCAGCTTCATTATGGTGAAATACAGGTAGAATTTAGAAAATAAAAATCAGGAATTACAGAATCAATCTTCAGCTTTTGCCATGAAAGCTATTAAGTATCATTTGAGGCCTGAATTTCACCTCTTTCTGTTCCCCTTCTGCCCTGAAGCAGGTAGTCTCAGCATTGTATGGTTTAGCCACTAGGTTTATCTTAGGTCTTTATAATCCAGACAGCTTCCCACAACCTTTCTCTAACAGAAAAGCAAAGTCTTTTCCTTCTCATTATGAATTTGAAGCAAACCTTAATACAGTGGCTCTCCAACTAGCAATAGCCCTAACAGGTTTTCAAAGAATTGAGCATAAAAAGCACCCTACAAAAATACCATGCCAGCACCACACAGAGATATAAAGACAAAATTAAAGCTCATGGCTGTTGAGACAATCTCTTCCAGTGTTCATCACAACCCAGTATTATTTCCTACCTGAATAAAAATATTAAAAATAAAATGCCTGATATTTATGATTCAGTAGTCCTGCTATTAACTGAACTGGCAATTAAAAGTTGCATCCAAGAAAAATTATCTATATACACAACTGGACTAGTAAAAGTAATTATGTAGTTGGTTAGAGTCAGAGAAGGCAAAGAAGGACCTCCTGAGGTGGTCAGTGCAATCTGCATTAGCCTTCTTACAAATGTCTGCAGCCTGGAGCTCTCAAAGCATAAGTCACAGCCCCTTCACAGCTTTAGCAGTTATTCACACCTGCATGAGGCAGGTGTAAAGCCAGTGTTCAGATGTGGCAGTGTTTATGCCCACACAGCATAACTCTGAATCTCAACAGAAATCATCTCAAGGCACTGTTCCATCCAGCTCATCTTTCAGTTCAACTTGCTGTTGTAAAACTGGAAAGCTGTAAAAGCCATCAGCTCTATTGCCTCAAAACTCAGTGTCCCTAAAAAGTTCAGAATATACTTTAATGTCTTTTTAACTGTTTTAATAAAATCTATAATTAACCAAATTAGGATCATAAATGTTATGATGTTTTATAAAAAATGTGACCTGATCGATATATGTAAATGACTTGTTCATTTTGTTCTTGGCGAAAGCATCTGAGGTCCAGGAAAGTATTAGTAACATAATGGCCTCAGTATACTTTCCAACAGAAAATTCTGAAGGAGGAGAGCTATTTTATCATTATAACCATTAACATGACTTACAAGCCTCAATAAAACGGGCAAACTCTGATCTATTTTAATCTAGTGCATTAATAGTCTGAACAATACTCAAAAGCAAGACACTGGCAACAGCAGAACCAGCTTCCCAGGAGTTATTGTTCCCCCATGTTCTTTCTGCAGCTTCCTCCACAGGGCTGGAGCTACAAGTATGCTCCTGCTATCACCAAGACTAGATGGAGTTGGAGGCTGGCCATGAGATTCCATGCTCTCCTAAACCTCATCAGCATTCCAAATTATACCCCTATATAAAAGCAACCAGTGAGGAGAGGAAGGAGTGGCAAACCAGCAAAGCTCAATGAAAATCCTGTGACTTTCACCATCAGGATCTGCAGGTGTGGAGCTGAGCACAAACAGAGAAGCCCTCTGCTCAGAGCCATGCAAATAATCTGAAGTTAAACTGATGATACCTTCAAGAATGACAAATCCTAAACAAACCACAGGCTGAGCCAATAATCCATAAATTTATCTTTGTCGAAGTATTTATCTCTGTCATTCAAAAATTTTTGCACGCAGCTCGGTATGATAACCATTTTATTCATTGCCACTGTCAGACTAATGTCATCTATACTTTGCTCACAAATAACTATGTCCAGATTCAATATTCAGAAGTCGAAGTCACATGGCACCTGCCCATCCTTAGCACGGTAGAAAAAACATTAGACTCAATCCATTGCAAATGCCTATCGAGAACAGAGTTAACTTGAAAGCTTATGTCAGTGTCCACAATTTTTTTTTTTTAACAGTAATTCTCTGAAACATTCAAGGGGGAAAAAATCGACAAAAACAGCAATGAAAATTTCATTATGCAAGTGAAAGAAATACTTTTCAGTTACACAAAATAAAGGCAGGGGCCATCCAAATCCAACAGAGAAAAAAACCAAGCCTACAAGTGTTCCTATGAGTGGGAGAGCTGGGTAAAATAGAAGGAAAAGGAAGGGAGTGAAAAATGAACAGTAAAGAAAATATTCATTAATTCTACTCTCAGTTTCGGAAGGGAGGAAGGGAGCAGACCATTTTAAAATAGAGATCATAAGAAACTGTTATTGACCCCAAGGGATGGAGAAGAAAGTAGATCAGGAAATGTTTACATAGATAAGAGAGGTATGTAAAATGGCTGGTCCATTGCCCAGGAGAGGTTTCAATTACTTCTCCAATCGGCACAACAGTGGGATTACAAAGAAAGCATTCACTTTCCTGGAGTTGGGACAGAGTCAACAGGTTTGAAAAGACATTCTAGAGTTAGTTCAAGGATTTAAACCAAATAAAATGGGCAAATATCTATAGTTTAATGTTGAGAGCAAAGTTTCCAATATACATGACTAAAAATCCCTCAAATCAAAGAGCACATATATAAGTAGTAAAATTTTAACAGATAAAAATACAGGAAAAAGTCATGCAGATTAAGTAATTTAATACAATTCTTATGTCAAGTTTTTTTTTCAAGATCAGTGAAAGTGTGTGCATTTCAGTAACAAGATAGTTTATAACTTGTAGTTTGTTTTTATTTGTTCTCATCCCCAAGAGTATTTTGCTTAAATGAGAAACAGCATATTGTGTTGAAAATCCTATGAACGTTATGAAACCCTATGTACTCTTCAGCAACATCAAAATTGTGCTACCAATCTTTCAGTGCTTAAACAAATTAATGAAAGATACTGTTGCTCTAAGGTCTCAGTACTTGAGAGACTTAAATGTGTAACATCATGCAGTTCATATTTTTCCTGAGAGCAAAAATCTTCGTAATATTAGAAATAAGACATTAGCATCTTAGTTGAAGGCTAAGATATAAAATGAATTAACTAAACTCATGCTAAGAGAATTAGGAGCATCCATGCAATGAGTACCCAAGTTGAGGGCTGCCAATTTGCAGGGAAAGACCAGTAATTTCTTCCATCACGTCCCGTTATGATTCACAGCTCTACACTTTGCAAATACTTCTAAACTCCAGTTCAACAGTTCCACAATGTTCAAATTATATTCTCTTTCTTCCTTATTTCCCCAGACTTTCATACATTCATACTCTTTAGTCCATTCTTCACTCAATCTTCTGCCCTCCACTCACATTCTTTTTCTTTCTCCCCTTTCCATCCTGGATACATCAGATCTGTGCAAACTTTCTATTGCTAGAGTTACACTACATTTGGATACAAATAAAGCACTCGATATTTTTGATGAAAATGACTGGTGGTCCCAATGAGCATTTCTTCCCTAATTATCAACCTCAGCCACAACTTTTCCCTCTATATCCTATTGCCTTCAGTAGCATTTTGAATATTAATATTTTAAATTTAACTTCAGACTGATTAGATAACAACTTCTGTCTCTTATTCCCTGCTTAGATAAACTTTCTATATTTCTCTCTTCTAAACCTTCAACATGAGACAATCCTTTTGTTGTGATATTTGGCTCTTTACTAGGTGAGCTGGCAAAAACTAAGAAACACAACAAAGGAGAAAAGACAAGAAGAGATTACAAAAAAAACTCCAAACCAAACCAATATTTTCTCCAAGTGATGCACTGATTCTTCATCTCTGGCAAGGTTCTTTACTTCATAAACCTATCAAAGGTCATCAGCTGAGGCACTGAGTTTCATTCCGAGTTCACCTGGCTACTAGATGGAAAGCACTGCAACATCTTCAGGACTTTACACCATATTTATTTATTTTAAACCTTAAACTGTGAAATCAAAGAATCCAGGCATAAGAAGTAAAGAAAAACATTTGTGAGTAGTAGATTTTTAAAAAGAGGGCAATTCTGCATTGATATGAAACAAACTAACTGGTTTAATTTCTAAGCGTCATTTTTCTTTCAGAGTTCAAGGGCAATTCCCTACTTGCTTTTGTAACGTGAAGTGATAAATCGTATTATCTTGGTTTGTGGTGATACATTTGCAGTTACCGGAAATCTTGTAATTTACAGCAACCAGGACTCATTCTCCCTTTACCTGAAATCCTGTAAAGTGTGCTTAAATGGGGCTGTCAGCCTTTTCACTTGGCAGCTCAGGGGCCACATCCTTGCTGCAAAGGACAGTCGAGTAATGCATGGACAATCAGAGAAATTATAAAATTAACCCAGCTGGAGGCCAGGCCGGGCTCCCTGCCAGGGTTACAGAGGCACTGTGCCCGCACGAGCGCTCAGAGCGACCGGCTTCAATTGCAGTGACACTTGTGAGGTGGCAGCGTGGGACATCTCATGACAGGGCGAAGGGGATGAGGGAGAGAGGGAGGAAGTGTCCTGAAATCAGGTACCCCAAAAAGGTACCCCAGACCCTGCCTGCAGCAGCGTGTGGAGAGGAACTGGACTTCACGGAGGTCTCCAGTGTGGAACACAGCAGCACAGGAGCACTGGGCTTTGAGAGTCAGTCAGCAATCCCGGACGAGACATGATTTTGGGGCTTATTGTCATGTTACCTTACTGCCTTGTCCCTGCATTGGTAATAGGGGGTGGGATTCCTATTTGCCCCTCTAGGCAAAAAAAAGAAAAAAATTAACATAAAAAATGGAAATTTAGAATATGCTCAATCCTGCTCAGGTCAAAGATCTTCACGCTGTTTTACAATCTAAGTCAATTAAAACACATTCATAAGTTTTTAAGGGCCCAGACAATGATAATAATCAGATTTAGGTTCAGTTCTTAGATGTTCCCAGAAATCTCCACTTACACAGAAATGTCTAAGATGAGAGCCATAAGCAATTTCCAATCTTTTGGGGTTTTTTATACATTGTATTTTTCAGAGCCTAAATCACTTTTCCAGATGTAGCTGCACCAAAGGCAGGAACGACAAACTTGCTCCTTCTATGATAGAGTGCTTTCAGATATACTGACAAAATTCAAAGGACTTTCTCTGTTTCTGGTGTTCACTGAACAGTTACACAAGATCTCTTTTTTCTTTACCCTCTTCAGTATTGCAGGAAAGTTTCTGCTTTTCAAGATACTTCCTGCAAACATATTGCTTGCATATTTCCAAGATGAAACTAATTTTTATATTTCTGGGCCATGGTTTGATTATATGTAGACATTAGTTAATTATTTCCTTGTCTTTCTGCTATTTGTTTCTTCTTTCCATTTTAGCATCAATTCAATAAGAAAATGTAGATTTAGTCCCTCATATCTTTGATGAATAAAGACATTGAATATGTTTTTGTAAGAATGAGTGTCATTATATTACTAAAGTATAATAGACAACTATTAGTAAGGAAAACACTTAAGAATTAACAGCTTTTAATGGCAATGAGAAACAGTTTATAGAAAACAAACCATACTTCAGAATACCTTGACCATTGCCACATAAGAACATTTTTCCCTTAAAGTGGTATTCAGTAAAAAAAGATTTCTCATGAATTGTAGGCAGATTGTATTTACTCCTTCTCATCAGTTATGTTGTTTCTCACCAGCATGTTGCTTCCCCCATGTTTTTATCCAAAAAATGCCCAGCTGTTCACCACAAGAACCTGTGACAGTGACTTATGCCAGTACAAGTCTCACAAGCAACTGTAACTTTGATTTTTACACTATAACTTTGACATTTACATTGGTCAAGATATATTCTCCATAGTACACAAAGAGGAAAAAGTTGCCCATAAAAAGATGAAATAACTAATTAGAATCCAAGTTACAACAGAAAACGCAACAAAATATTCATGAGCTTTAAAAAAAAGTCTGAATCAATAGATTAGAGAGGCCACCCCATGGTGTGAATAGCAGGCCAGTCTCCAATAAAGGGCCTGGCCTTGTCCTAGCTCATCACTGAAAGGGGCCCAGTCTGTGTTGCCCTTTCTGGGCAGGTTTCCTCTGCAGGGCGGGGGCAAGCCTTGGTGTGACAGGCACTGCTGAGCAGGTGGCATAGGGACTCTGCAGCAGAGAGGTGGCTGGGGTGACTGAGGATGTCAGTCATCACTCCTGCCTCACAGCATTTCTCATCCACAGTGAGGAAACACAGTGTAAACACCACAAGGTACAGTGAAAGCTACCCGGTTATAGCCAGTCCTTCCTCGCACGCAACAGATTTACTGTGGAGGGAGCAAGCACTGATGGTAAGGGAGTGTGAATCCTTTTTAATAGTACGAGGTATAAATAGAATAAAAGTGAAGCATGTACCATGCTTGTGTTTGCTATGGAGAGGTCAGGAGTTTGCTTTTGAAGGAGAAGGATTTTTTTTCTTTAAGTCTGTAATGTTAGTAGTATTATTAACATGGTTAGACAGACTTAAAAACCATGTCCAGACAAATATCCAAATGTTCTAAGGAAGTAGGGAGAGAAAGTAAGGAATTAGCATGCACATTCACAAGTTCATTTAGTTTAGAAGAGACCCCTGGGGACTGGAAAGTGGCTAACATAACAAAGTTATTTTAAAAGTGCCTGGAGACATAAAACAGGAAACCATAGACCAGTTAGCTTGATATAAAGTGGGGAGAAACTCCTAGAATATCAAATGGGAAAACAGTTGAAGAAGCACAGCTTGATTAAGGATTGATAGTATAAGAGTAAAGGGAGGAGAGGGAAGAGATCGAGAGTTCGTGGTTCGCTAACTTGCTGGGATTGTTTGAGGAGATTTCTGCCACAGTAGTCAAGGAACAAAGTAGGCACCACCAATATAAACCTTTCTCTCTATTAAAGAAAGCATATGCTCTACTTCAGATGAGAATTAACTCCTCCCCGATGGCACTCCACCACTGCCTTTGTGCCAAAAAACCTGATCATGTCTAGACACACCAAAATAATCCCTGATAAGTATCATCTTTTGGGGAAATCTGGTCCTTCCATAATACATTTTCTACACAGAAATTATCTGAACCAAATCTAACGAACAATTTAGTGTTACTTTTCATCAGTTGTGTCTGGCAATATCAGCAGTAGTGCTGCTTATCAGAAATCCTTATTCATGTTGTAAAATACTTTGCAAGAAAAAATAAAAAGAGAAAAATTAGAAATTGGGTCCTGTTTTTAAATCCTCAAAATGGAAACAGCTTGAAGTTTGATTTCTTTATACTTTACATGAAAGTAAGAACATTCTCTTGATATGCTACAGTCTGTAGATAATGAACCAGGCAGAAAAGACAGCACTGAAAGTCTGCTTTGATTCATGGGCGAAACAGCACAATAAAGGCAATGAATATGAAACCATCTACCACTCAGTAAGCATTTCAAATCAGTTTCATGATTATAAATAATTGTTACCATATTTGTAAAACTGAACACTAAATTCCTCTTTTTGTTAAAGACATAATTGTCTGATTCATGTGAGCAAGAATTATTCTCCTTTCTCTCTCTCTTTTAAGTAGCTGTTACTGTGCTAAGTTTTATTACATGAAATAAGAGACCCGAGTTGCTGATCAGCACAGTTAACTGAACTGGAATGTTACTCAAAAATGAAATGTTGTTGCAAAGGAAACATTTGGCAAATGCAAAAGTCAGATTGTGGTCATGTAGAAGCATTTTACGATTAGAAATGTCTCATTCTATTCTTCTGCCTGTTCTTGAGGAGCCAAAATTAACTTGGATTTCTGGCTATAGGTTGTGAGCTCCCAGGCTAGGATGACTGCTTATATGTTTCAGAGGAATGAGCTGGTTGACAAGACATGCCATTTTCAAACAGAAATAGCCTGGCTATAAGAGCAGATCCAACACACATGAGTTCACATGCCAAAAGTATATCTGCATTAGCAGCAGGAAGGCTGTAAAGTATGAACTAAAATTGTTTACTTAATGATTAATTTGGTGCTACGACTCTCACCATCAAGAACTTCCACATTTAGGAGGAAGAAAAAAAGTTGCTGAGAGGTGGGATAAGATTGACATGGCAGAATTATCCAGTGAAAAATCCACTGTTTTGCAGACAACTGATGAGATGTTCAAAGAAAAGGTAGCAACCGTAACACAAACTCAACTAGCAAGGAGCCATAAAGAGATACTGGGTTTTAAGACCAGAATTTGAAACAACAGCAAGAGTTGAAAACAGCTGATTTAAAATATTAGTTCCAAGAATCCTATGAGCTATTATTTTGTCCTGCCTCAAAAAAAAAAAAGAATAGAGAGTAGATGGGCTGCCAGAAATTACATGCAGTTACATGCGATATGTGACTGTGGAGTAAAGAGGTAAGATGGAATCAGAAGCTCTATATGAGGGTTTGTATGCCTTACATTGTAGCTCACCAACACTACTTGCAATAAAAAAGGACAATTAAAAAATGGCAGCACACTCTGTGATGGTTTAATTCATGTCTTGAGCACTGTGAACACAGCAAACGGAAAGAGATAAATATCATCTGAAACACAGCATTCGCAGCTACTGGTACTCATGCCTTTTCTCATATTTTCTTTCTTCTTTCACCAGCCTGGTTTCCATTCAAAAAGCAAGTGTCATCACCTTCTCCTTATACATCAACAGCAAATTTGCACGTATGATGTGGAGTGCCATGGTGTCCTTTGCAATAGTTTTCACAGCCAAATATTTTCTGCCTCATATTCTATATTTGCTCTTGGAAGTTCCAACATGGCGTTTTTCCTGTTTCCCTTCCTCTCTCTATAACAGAGAAATAAAGATCCCATAGAGTTCCTATTATTATTAACATAAATCAGTTGTCAAGATAATGCTGCCAGACAAATCCTTTAAGTGATGATCTTCATGATGGACTAAAGTCTCCTGTTTGACTTCGTTTCCTTTAATAATAGAATCATTTAGGTTGAAGAAGATCTTTAGGATCATTGAGTCCAACTGTAAATCTAGCCCTGCCAAGTCCGCCACTGAACCATGTCCCTAAATGTCACATTTACATGTCTTTTGTCTAAAAAACACCATAACGAAGTTTGGCTGTACCTGCCTCCAGATCTCTGGATGTCACTGATTCTAGACGTTGCTGAAAAGAAAGGAGAAGTGGTTCTACTTCAAGCTAATCTTCTTAGAGCATGCAGCCCTGTCCAGTCAAAGACAGTTTGCTCATTTTCCATGGTACTGACAATTTTTTTCAGGTTTCAGCTCCATCCAACACTGTGCCCCACCAGCAAAAGCATGTCTCTGTTCTCCTTTCCTCTTACATCCACAGATATAGCAAAAAACATTGGTATCCATAGCATTGCCTGCTAGCAAGTGGTCACAAGCCAGTTACCAGTTCTTATCACTGTCTGCAGGTTGACACAGTCACAAACCATCAAGCCACTGCCTGAAGAAAAACAGAGCAGGAGTCAGCTCCTAATTTCTCCTTGCTCATGCATATGAATCGTTAGAAGCTAGAAGCAGACTCCCAGCTCTGCCCTGTACCTTTCTGAGATGATTCACACAACTGAGACTGAAAATCTGTAATTGCAATTACTCCTAGCCCTAGCTAAATTGCTATTTTGAAGGTTTCTCCTCCAATTATATTCCCACAGTTCAATGCCAAATTACACGATATTATCTGAAATGTCACCTAAGACTTTGGAGGCTTATCAGAGTTGGCTTAACTGGTTAGTATGAGACCACCTTAATGAGATGATTAGCTACATAAAACAATGACAAACCTTGAACCCTTGTATTTGGCTGATAATATATATATATAAAACATTAGTAAGAGTTTTAGTGCTGGTAAAGTGGTAAGTGGATAAAACCGGCAGCTGCTCTAATGAGATAACAACCTAGCTCAGACTTCTGAGGAACATTTAAATATGAACTCTGAAAATATCTTCTTTGTTCCCTCACTTCTTTACACTTTTTTACAAATCTCTGCTTTCTTCCAAGTCCCCATGACAGCACAGGCTTTCCCTGCACAGAGATCTTCTGCTTATAAATTTCACACTAAGCAATTCTGAGAACAGCCAGATAGACTTTCCAGATATAGCGAAAGGCACCCATCTTTTCACAGCTATATGAAAAACAATCCCAGGGTTGATGGGTCAGGTTGCTTTTCAACTGCTATATTGTAAATAAAGTAGTAAATCGAAAAATATTCAAACAATGCAAAACACTGCATTTTTTAGACTGGCACATCTCATAAACACCTTGTCCAATTCATTTCTCTCACCATTCTCTCTTAAAAAAATAAATACAAATTCTCTTGAGGAAGAGGAGAGCACATGAGAAATGTCTTGGCTGCATTGAAAATGTGAAGTTGAAAATGAAATCAAACTCAGATTTATGGCAAAAAAGGCTAATTACTAGCTTAAACATGGAAACAATTGTCTCATATAATATATTGTGATGAATCAGCAGAGCAGCCAGAGGTCATAGGGGACAGTGTGAGGAATGAAACTGCTGCTTCTGTCAAGGGGTCACACATCATCAAGAGACAGATTATTTGGAAGAGACCAAACAATCCCAGAGCAGCTGCTACAAGGAGCTGGCCAGTCTGGAATGGGGACAAGATAGACCTCCCTCAGAAAGGAGCAGGCTCAGAGATCAGGAAGAAATGCATTGCATCGCACGGTATTAGCAGGACTGAAGCAAGTCCCATGCACTGCCCTGCACACCTTTGACATAATGCTGTGCCAATGTGTTGGAGAAGCCTCACGAGACCCCCTGGCACCAAAGCCTGGCTGGCAGATGTGCAGTGCCTGTTCATCTTGTACAAAACAACAGACTGATGGAAGATAGCCAGTCCTAAATTGGCTTACTTTGGGCTAAGCTGGAAATCTATTAATTGCAACTGTTAAATCTAGCAAGACAAAGTGTATCTGTAACTCTACTTGATTATCTTTCCTTTAAGATATGTTCCAGATAACTACTAGACCCCAAAAGGCTGTCAAAACTCTAGGCCTGGTAGTTGCCTCCCCTGCACCACAGCACACAGAGGTGCTTAAAAAGCACATGAGGAAAAGGCTGGTGTGTCCCACCAGTCCACTCTCCCCTCTGAAGAAAACTACTGCCTATGTAGTGAAAAACCCTTTCTCTTGATGTCACCAGGTTGTTTTCTTTCCTAAATCTTGCTCATGCTACTCTGACCTCCACTGCCACAGGCATTTATGTACAACCCATCTATTGGTACATTCATTTGGAAGTTGTGACCTGTATTTGGCATTGAATAAAGGCCCATTCTCGGGCTTTGTTTCAGAAGTCTAGTTACGTTTTACTGTTTGTAATAGAACAAAGCTTTGTAATTTGTCAAGGCCTGTTTTTTCCACTGTATTTTGCTGATTTTCAGTATTTGATTTTTTTTGCAGGTGTGCTACTGAATGACAAACAAAAGTTCTCCCTACTTTAAACTCAGTTATTTTCTCAAGAAAGTCCACACTTTTCCATAAATTATAATTTTTCCTGTAATTGTGTAGCACTGGAAGAGACGCCACTGATGTCTAACAGCATCCCAGCCTTCACACAGAGCAGCAACATACATGAAGTAGAAAGACTCTGGGGAGAACAGGTGGGAGGCCCACATGTTACAGAAAGAAGGGTGTTACCATTCCTGTACATTCACAACCCCGCCAGCTCAAGAATCCTGTCCTGTCAGAAGACTCCCAAGTTACGCAACACTTAGCCCATTTTTCAAGAAGCTGAGCACACACTGCTTATCAAGTACAGCACCAGGAATACAACACTGCCTGGAGAGATCTGCAAACCTACACAGCTTTCTGAAAATTACTTCCTCCTTTTATTTTCTTTAAATAATGCACTTTCATCCCTCTTTCATATTATTTTGTTTTAAAGCCTGTAAAGGTTTAAATGTGCTTTATGAAATTCAGCTCAAAATTTAGGTTTTAATTGGCCAAAGGGACACAAAAGACAACTCCAGAGCTGCAACAAGACCTCTGAGAGCTAAGGAAAAGCTGCGTAAGAAGTAAGTTGCTTTTTTTCTGTACTGAATTCCTTAAATCATCCCTGACATTATTCTTCCCTGTTCAATTTTATTATACCACTTAGCTTTCAGGTCGCATTAATAGGAAATTCCTATGTCTCATACCAGTGCCACCAAGAAAAAAACCTGCACTCTTCATTTCATCTGTTACAGAGTGATCTCTTATATAGAGACCAAAAATTCTGGGCCCTCTACCTAACCAGATCTATTTGTGGTAGTGATAATTGCACTAGATAGAAAATCTTTAATAATGCAACAATTTTTTGTAAAATTTTAAACTCAAAAAATATACTTTTAGCTGTATTTTTGTACGTAGAAGAAAACTTCACCAGCTTTACCTCATTTTTCAGTAGAAAGTCCACCATTTTCTAAAGAACAGCACTTCTTAATGGAAAAGTCATCCTAAATGTGCTCAAAACTCATTTTTCAGAAGAAGACATAAGATTTTGTATGAAAAAGGAAAAAAAAAAATGCAGAGTTCCTTTATGCAGTCACTGTTCTAATACAGTTAAACCCTAAGAAATCATTCTCTTTAAAGGTCAGGTGTCGATGTGTTCCAAAATCCACAGCTCTAAAAGGTGATGTAAACATCAGCATTGAAAACAGTGCTGGCAACTGGGAACATCCCAAAATACAGACACATACATCCCTACAAAGAGAGTTTCCCACAGAGATGCATTCCTAAATATTTTTGAAATAGCGGAGAATTGTTTCCAAAAGATTAAAGATCTCTTCCTGCAACACTACTACAAATGCATTAGTTACATGCACCAACAGACTGCATAGTTAAAAGGATTTCCATTCATCTAATTTTCTCGTGAACTGGGAAAAAAAACATGGGAGTTTGCAGGAGCAAGTGTTCATATGGATTAACCTTGGGAACCAAATGTCTAGCACCACAAAGGTATCTTACAGGATAATTAAGTGATTTACAAGAACAAGCATTCACATAAAAACAAAAAGGGAAGGGGGAAAATAAAAGGGATGCAGCTTAGCTGTTTTGCTAACAGGAAAGCTTGCTTGCCGATGTATCTTTTTCCTTTCCCAACCTCAAGTTCACAGTGACTCAGACTTCTGGAACAAAGACCAGAACAAACTGAGGCATCACTGCCTCATGACACATCTACAGCTCCATTGATCCATTCCCTTTATTTCATAAGTATTTAACATACCCAGAAAATCCTCACTGACTACAATCAATCCCAACTTCCAAATTTCAGAAGACTGAATCAGCAGTAACTGCATTGACATCCAATTCCAAGACATGCTTCAGTGGTTGACTTAGCAGTGTTAAGTTTCCACTTGGACTTATGTTCTTAAAGATCCTGTCCAACCTAAATGATTCTATAAGTCTTTGACTTCCTTCTGGTCTCCATCATAGTCTTCTGCTTTGCCAGTGTATCCTATTTATGCAGTGTCTCTGTTTCTGCTCATTTCTCACAGCCACTCATATCCAATCACCTTCATTTCACTACTTCGATAATTGAAAATAATCTTACACAGCATACTATCTTATAATTTTCCACCAAATTCATTTGAAAGGTGCTTTTTTCTTTCATTTATCTTCACTTCTGTCATGATTTGCTGCAGTCTATCCATTTATCTCTTCCTAACAAGTCGAAGTCTACAGAAGTAATATTGGCTGATACTGTCCTGACCCAGGAGATGTTCCAAATTGAGGCAGACAGAACTGAGCAGGCACAGCAACTTTGCCAGCCTCAGCCTACCTACCTGCATACAGCCTCTCTTTTCTATTCTTAACCTCTCTTTCTTCACCACTGCCTTTCGTTGCCTTCTATTAGTAAGACAGTCTCACTTAGCTGACAAAGATTTTTTGTATCACACTGATTGCTCTGCATTATTGCTGATGCAAACATTACTGTGAGCAAGAGAGACAGCTAAACTGCATGCTAGCATGGCTTGTCACATTTCCATCAGAAAAAAAAAGACTATGTGCACTGGGTGCCTTTTTCAAGAGTACACATAAAGCTGGAACATGCTTTTTGTATTTTCTGTCCATTCTTCTCCTTTGTTTACACTTTTGTCTGTTTGTACTTTCTTATCCTCAAGGAAAGAGAATTAGACATTAACAAAGACAGCAAAAAAATGCTCATGCTCTTCTCGATTAAATTCATCTTTTTCCTCAAACCCCAAAAAACATTACTCTTAACATCATTTATAAAACTAACTGCTGTTGAGAGAAAAAGTGAAAAAAAACCCTACTTACCCTTTGAGTAGTAGCAACGTGGTTACCCATGGCAGGCTAAGAATATAAACACAAAGTTTTGTAGAGAGATCAGCATCATCCCACTGATGTAGCTGAGGAGAAAACAGAAGAAATTCTTC
Organism: Calyptomena viridis; assembly: GCA_013390005.1. Lineage (NCBI taxonomy): Eukaryota > Metazoa > Chordata > Aves > Passeriformes > Eurylaimidae > Calyptomena > Calyptomena viridis. The sequence continues at coordinate 53,826 of WEIV01012290.1, forward strand.
AGACTTGAAGCTTCAAGATACTGCTAATATTAGGAACAGCTGCTCTGAATTAAACTTACCTGTCTGAATTAAGTGCATGATTCTAGGCTGTCTAGCACCTGTGCCTGAAACAGGTTTTTAAAGATTTTTAATACCAGCTTTTTTTATTTTTCCTCTGTACTTTTTAAGGAGCTGGAAAGATGTTTAATAATGTTTAGTTACCATGGAACTAAGCAGATTAATATTTCTGAGCTAGAATCCTTCCGTTTTGTTTTAATGTCCCTTGTATTACCTTTTTGCCTTTGATTTCTGAGGCTCATTTGGCCCATGAAAACTAATACATAGACTTCTACAGAAAATTCTAACTGTTGCAGGAATACACGGAAGTTTAGCTGACCTTACCTGAGGAATTACTTGAAGAAAATTATATGCCAGACTTGAGTTTGGTGCAGTGTGCTATTGGAAACATCACCTCTGACAGCACGTCTAAGGTCTAGCAAAGGATTAGAATTTTCTCCTGTGAATTTCAACATCAAAACTTCCATTGCTCTTGACTGGTGCAGTATCAAGTCTGTTTTGGCATGTTCACTAGTGTACAAGCAGATGACTGTTCTGCACACTTACATTTTTCCATGCACTTTAAGTCAGAATGCCTGAACTACAAGAAGGAAACAGCTTAGGGATCATCTTTCTAGCAGTCCATAAACTTCCAAGTAAAATAGGAGAAGAGTTAAGAAGGAAATAAAGCATTCTGAGGAAGGAGAGGGAGGGGACTGAGCAATTCTCTGCAGACATATTTTTATTGAAGCACACAGTTATTGAGAGCCTTGGAGCATACAGCAACAAAATTCATATGTGCTGTCTATGAGCTAAAGTGATCCTTTGAAGGGATTTCTCTGTGATATCCAGAGAAGAGGATAAATTGAAACAGATGAAAAAAAAAATCCTTTTTTGCTCCACCTACACTGTGTAATTATGATATTACTGAAACAAGTTTTTATTTGAATATATATGAAATGTTTCTCTTACATTTCTAAAAATTGAATTTATGCAACAGATTTTTCTTTATGCTATTATGTTTCTTCTCCTTTTCTTTACTAATTTCTTTTCTTCCTTTGACTACACTATTTCATCTCCATTTGTACTTTACCTCTTCTTTCTGTCCTTCATATTTATTATATTGTGAATATGATGATTTATTTTAATTAAAGCCCAAGCATCTGGAATTGAGTGACCACAGGATCTACTAGATTTCCATCTACTATAAACAAAACTGATTTGCTACAGTTTTGTACCTTGTCTAATCCTACCCGCAAAAACCTACAATAATCCCAGGTGCTTCTTGAAACCTCAAAACCTGATTGGGGGAGGCAGCAGGATTGAGATTCACTTTGTACAAGTACTAACTGGTCAGCTATGTAGTATCCAGGCAAGTTCATCGTGCTTGAGTACTGCTTGTTCTCTCCTCAAAAAAAAAAAAAAACAAAACCCTAAAAGCCTTAGGAACTTTATTATTACTATCATTATTATTATCATTATTATTATTTCATGTGTATAACATCTTAATTTTTGTGGTTAGAGAGACCACTTGAAGAAAAGGCAAGTTATGAGAACCACAAACACAATTCTATAATATCATCATGTGAAGAACAACTTCTGAATAACCAGGATTCATTACTTAATTTCTAGACCGAAACACTTGTGTGCCTATGGACAGAGATACACTCTTTACTCATTCTTCCACCAGTATCAGAAATATTCTTCTGCCTCTCATTGTCACACACACAAAACTCCCCTTCCCTCCTACAGGTGAGTGCTGCTACCTGTTCAGCCTCCCAGCAAGCAAGAGAAACCTCCCAGGATAGGGATGGCAGAAAACTCTGTTATGGCTCTGCAGGCAAGATCAAGCAGGGTAGTCTTCCTACCCATTGCCACTGCACAGCAGGGCTGGCCTCTATCTCAAGCAGTAAGAAAACCACAGGGCAATTAAGTGATAAAAAAGGGCACAAGCTCTGTCAGTCACCACCCCTTCTCAACCCTCTGTCAGGCAGCTCATGCATTTGTCCATCTATAGATCAAAGCACAGTGACAGTCTCAGGTGAAGAGCAGATCTACCTTGGGACACAGGATACAAATGTACCCATCCACTTATTAAGTCCCTTTGGATATTCTAGGAAGAATGGTGATAAAGAGATTAATCCACAAAATAAACTATTGCTTACTGTTGCTACCATGAATGTTAGTTTCCCTTATAAAGAATACTTAATAAACTCGAGTACAATTTGATTGTCAGAAAAAAAAAAACAGCAAAAGCCTGCATGAAGCTAAGATTCCCTCATCCTATGGAAAGCAAAGTGTAAGACAAGTTTTACTTGTTCCACTACATAGACTTTCAACTATGAATTAATTACATCTCACATAAATGATAGTAGAATTCACAAGAGAAATCAAGTAGTCCTTAATTTTTTTACTTTCCCCACTGATTAGAACACATTCTAGTGCTATGTTAATTCTCATAGTGAGCTTGTAGCATTTTCCAAGCCAGAACAGCCCTCACTCCCCTCGCAGTCTATGCAGAAAAAGTAGGGGTTTGTTTGGGACTGAAAATTACTGTGAAAAGGAAGAAAAAACTCCAGAAGATAATGCTAAACAAAGAACATAGGGAAGAAATAATAGTAGTAATAATCTTCTTTCATTTTTAACACCTTTCACCTTGAAACTTTCTAAAGTTCTATGAAAATTATGTATACAGCAGTAGCTTTGCTGGCTGCTGAACAGGAGTAGCACCTGGAAAGGAACACAGGTTGCTGCAAGAGAAAAAAGATCTTGATGTTTTCTTCCACTGTAACCTTCCTTTTACCCTCCACGACACATTCCCCATACTAACTCCTTTTACAAAGCCTATTTCAAGGCTGCTATCCCGTTCTCTAAATCTGCTTTTAAGACCTTTCCATAGTCTTTGCAATATTCTTTCACCATTCAAGACAGTTAACTTGCTTACATTAACACCACAGTGCTGAAATAACTTTCCCACTGCAGCCACATCACCTTTCACCTGGACCCTTCCCTAGTCCTGCACAGAGGCCACCTGCAACAGCGGATTCCCACAGTGGTTTGGAGTGTGGCATCTTCCTTAGAGGCCCATGTATGCTCCGGGGTCTACAGATGTTTTTACCAGTAAAGTCTAACTTGCCAACTTTTCAGGGCAGGACTCATTTCCTATCTGGGCATTTGAACCATCTCCTTCCAGCATGCCATTGGATGTGGTGAAAACATAAAGTACAAAAAATTCGGATTAATAATAAATTAACACCCAGCTAAAGTTTATTTATAAGTAATATTAAAGCAAATCGAGATATTTCTTTATAGGAAAAACAATCCTGTTAGGCAGTACTTTGTAAAAGAAAAAGGGTTAATTTATGGAATAAATTATTTTGTACAAGGTCTACAATAATACTGACATTACTTTTGTGCAGAACTACTAATATTTTATTTATATTCTCATACTGCCTTCAAACCTCAGCCAAGAATCAGGTTCCCATTATGCCCTCTCAGCAAATAAAGAGAAAATCCCTGCTAGGAATATGTATCAGGTAATTAATATTTTTAGGGACTTTCTCCGTTTTTCAGGGTGCCTTTGTAGAAGCAGAGTCTGCCAAAGACACCAACCTGGATTTTCTCTAAAGCCACCCAACTCTTTCTGAAATTCAATTGGCTTCACAACTAGAAATTCATCATTTGCTCTTTTTCAAACTTACATCCAAGGACACTTCTCCTTTCCTAGTACTTTAGCCATATACAGCCCATGAAGTCAACATACAAGAAGCATTGCATTACCAGTCAAATGCAGAGCAATGAAAAAAAGAATGATATGAGGAAAGAGTAACATACATGACCCCTCACCTCCTACTCTGTCATCCATGCCACAAAATTTGGGACTTTTATAGAATTTCATCAGCAGAGAGTAGTGCAGTATATAAAATATACAGAATCATGAGCTAAACTAGTAAGGATCAAAAGATAAATCTCCCATAATGTTTTTAGGGTCATACTTCGATGCAGATTCATTACATGAAGGAATCTCAATCCAGAGAAATCTTTCCGGTTTGCAAAATGCTTTTAATACTCATATCTCCCTCAGCACTGTACAGGATCATTTTTCAGGTTATTAATTTGAAAGGAGAGAAGAGAGGGAAATTTCACAGTTCTTTCATTTGTCATAAACTTTTGGGGGCATTTATAGATTTTGTAGCTGAAACCACAATTCTCCCACTGGAATGTTACCTGTCACTTCTTAAAGTAGAAGGGAGTATGGCAGTGAAAGTGTCCCAATTTCCCTATCTTTCCAACAGTGGCTTTTCACAGATTTCTTCATAATTGCACATAAATTATGCACTTCCTGCAAAGTAAAGCTGTACAAAAGACCAGATTAATAGCTTGTGCATCTTCTTTTTTTCTCACCTGCAGTGCTCTTCTTTGGACTAACATTCACCTCCCAATGCGATGACTACACAATGCACCTCTCTTGGACTTTTGTTTGATCCAATCTCTGTTCCCTAGAATGAGAATGCCTTTTCATTAATTATTCTGAATTAATGGCAAGCGGTCAGTGTAGTACCCAGGATCTATCATCGCCAGTCGAGTAATAGCAGGAATTAACTTCACCTGCCTCTTACAAGATACAAGAAACCAGAGATTTAAATAAATTATTTTGGCTATATGCAGCACCTCATGGTGCAAAGACCATAAGGACTGAAGTCTTGATACAATCAGATTCCCGTTTCATGGTAAATTTTACTTCATCTGACCTTGCTTTTAAAATACAACAGAGTTCTGTCAGTATGTTCTACTCCTTCTTTTGATTGCTGATTACTTTTTAATCAGGAATCGGTGGCACAACTGATTTCCACTGAGTTGTCTCCATCACTGGTTTATTGGGTGAAGCAGCCAAGTTTCTCTCTCTCATGCAACCTCACTCGTTCTCTCCTAGATTAAATTTGGAGGTCCTTCCCCCAGTCTGTCACCAGGGATAAGCAAACTGTGCCAGCTCCAGTTTAGAGTTTTCCTAAATTTTCTGCTCCATTGAACATTGTACGTCTGCCTCCATATTACCTCCTGCAACTCCACTGAGATGGGACTTCCTCAGTGCATCACCTACTTCTGGGCCAACATAGCCACTGATATACTAATCAGTGCCACACAAGGAGAGAGCCTGTCCAACTTCAGTACCCTGGACTACATCGGTTGCAATGATGAGACATATATCACAAACAGTAAAAGACCAGGAACTTACCTAATTTACATGCAGGCATGAACACTAGCTAGATTTCCTTACAAGCTACAAGTCTGAGTTTGGAATTCAATATTACTTTGGAAATAGAAGTGTAGCCTGAAAATAATATATGAGAGATTCTAATACAAAAAAATCAATGGTAGTTACCACACAATCTTGCTTTCAGGAAACAAAGCAGCCATCTCATACTGCACGTAATCAAATGTTAGATATGTAGCAACTCTCTATTTAAAATTTAACCAGTCAATATCAATATTAATTAGAGTTGAGAAAGCAGCTCAAAACAAAGAATTCATTTGATGAGTTCCACACATTTTGCAAATGTCACTGCTCCCTTAAATTTATAATTTTTCATTATTTCACAGAATACATGCTTTCTTGCCAGCTAAGTAATGTTGCAATTGTTAATTAATTGTGGTTTGTCACAGAGATCATCTAAGAAATTGCTTCTTTTAATTTAGCTTTTTATGTTATAAACAAGCCTCATAGAATGCAAGTTTGAAATAAGTTTATTGGGAGAACAGGAGCTTTCAAGATGAAAATGAACATTTTGCGAACATCTGCACACACATATTTTGAGTAATTGGGAAAAAAGCACAGAGAACAGAATGATACGACTGAAAACAATACACTACAATGCTGTGGAACATTTTGGGGAAATTCTGATTGCATTTAATAATACTAATTCCAACCACACTCTGATGAACAGAAATTAAACTGTCAAGGGAAAGAAATACCTGCAAAATAGCATTTCTCAATTTTTTTCTGTTTCCAAGGTCTTCTACAGTCTCTGAAGTCCTGCCAGGGAATCCTAGAGATCATCAGGAAGCCAGAAGCAACCGCAGAGAAGCCCCTTATATCTAGGCCAGGTTTCGGTCACTATCATTTGCTACTTGACAACATATTCCCAAGCAATTCACACAACAGATTTTGTAACTGAATTGAACATCGTGTTAAATCATGCTCAAACCATAGAATTACTTTCAGGCAGGACTTGGAAAAGCGTTAAAGCCTTATGTTGCACTCCATTTCCTAGTAAACCTCATTCAGCAGAGGATGTGCCTGTCTCTGCCCTCTCTGACTTTTCTGAATTCCTGTCCCATCCCCATACTTGGACTTCAGAGTTTGAGGTGTGGACAGACAAGCCCACTTTCCAGAGAAGTATCCATTAGACACACAGATGGAAAAAAAAAGGGAGAGAAAGAAACTATAACATGTAAGACTTCTACTGATTTCAAAGCAAAAGTCAAATACACAGCAGCCAGATGTGACAAATACTTTAGAAATGTAAAATGTTGCAATCACAATCCACCTTAACGAGCATTTGACTTGCTCCAAGATCTGAATAAAAATATCAATACTGAAAGTGTTTTCTATTCTGTTTATATTTGAGAATACTCAGCAGCATTTTGAGATTTGGAAAAACTACTGTTTTCAGACAATTTTATTTTTGAATAAAAACCTCTTACATCACTCAGAAAAGATGTCTCTTGCACTATTGATAAAGTTTTTCAGAAGAGACAACTACCATTTATAAAAAACAGACTCAGGTATACGTATTCTTCTCAACTCCTCACATCCTAAAGCATTCTGCAATTTATTTCCCCACTTTCATCTACTGAGCTTCAGAGCAGCCATGGGGCGATCATATGTTTTTTCAAGAATAGCTGATGAATACCTGAAAACTCTCCCACTGTGGGACATTCTGTTTTCTCAGAAATGAAAAAAGCAACCAGAATGACACATTTTCTATTTCTAAAAATAAACTGAAAGGCCAGAGAAATCAATGGAAAAAAAAAAATCACTGCTAAGACAGTACGAAACACAGAATACCAATCACATTTTGGCAACGTGACTAATGAGACAGTCAGCTAATTACCTAATTCTGATAAACTTTTTAACAAATAATAATCTTATGGGTAATGCTTACTTCCTTTCTAACACTGACAATTTTTATAATGAAAAAGCATAACAGACAACATACAATAAAAGGGCTCCCTACCTAAGTGAGCTCTTGGCTCTATGCTGTTAACCATCTGAGGACTCAACTAGCTAAGTGGATTATTGCTGGATAAGGAAGCTGAAAGAAGGAGTTTGTCTGGTAACAAGTTGATGTTTTCTCTGTATTGCCTTGCATGAGAAGGTAATTAAATTTATGTAGCCTTCTCTGCAATGATTTATCACATGTCCCTGCTCTACTATCTGAAACTCCATGGAAGGTAGAAAAAGGCAGGATCTCTCTGTAACCCCCAGTTTTTTTCCCCCACAGGAATTCAGCTACACACCCAAGGCATTCCTTCTAATTTGATAATCAGCAAATACTATAGAACAAAGGGGATGCTAATTCAACCAACACATACTGTTTCAAAGAAATGAGAATAAGCTGGGGTTTTTGCATGTCCCAGTGCCCTACTCTGATCCATGAACTCAGGTATGTAAGAACAATTTCACCATTTGGAAGACTCTTCAGAGCACTATCGGTACCCACACTGATCCGTTGCCTTCATTTCTACAGGTGTTGGAACACTGGGGTACAAGCATTATTCTGATCTTTAAAAAATACCTGTTATTATGTCCCCTCCAAAGGATTAAAATTAATTCTTCTGAATTACTCCTCTCTCATCACCAATCCGTAGGGAACTCTCTGGCCCAGGAATGCTGTGTATTGGGGAAGCAGGGGGGCCAAGCCAAAACTGAATTGAAATCTAAGGGCAAGTAGGAGCTCTGCAAACCTCAATTTCTAGAGGTTTCTAAATGCTATTAACATCCAATCTAACTCAAGTTGCAGAAATTACATGTAATATTGCTTTGCAACCCCCTGTTTGTATCCCCTTGCTTTCTTTTGGAAGTTCTTCCTGCACATTTGTACTGCCTATAGCACTCTGGGATCCCAGTCTAAGGCAGGAACATCTAAGTGTTTTACTGATACACACCATAATATGGCTTCTTGGATTTCTAAAGGATGCTCCAATTCTCTTTTATTTCCATCTGTCTTAAAAACTGAGATTTCACTGAGCTGGCAATAACAATTAAGAGTAGATATTACAGATCCGTATAGAGGGGTTTTTATTGCAACAGAGATCCCAAACAACAATTGTGCATGAAAGGTAAGGAACTTCTGTAGAAATCTTGCCCTGCGCAGTAAACAAACAGCTGTTTATCATTGGCCTAATTACCAAGCTAATGAGATACTAATTTCTATATTCATAAAGTATGCATGAGCAAGCATAAGCATATACAAAGCAGAGCATAGCGACAAATACAATAAATAAAATAACAAGGTATTGGTAAATAAACATTAATGATCTTTAAACCCAAGAATCGGTGATGTTTTATGAGAACATTGCGTGAGCAAGGCATAATTCTAATGAGTCTAGGTGTCTCTGTATTAACAGCAGTGAACAAGTATAAAGTACTTCATTTAGAAAGGAAAAACAGCAAATGTACAAACATAAACTGGGGAATAACTGTGCTGGCAGCAGCACTGAAGAAAGGTTTGGAAGTAACAACACAGCAATAAAATAAGTCAAATTAATAATATGCAGGTGCTGCAAGAAAAGGAACATTTCCTGGGAGGTCACCTATAAGCACAAGCAGTAATTCTGTTTTCCTCTGACGATGTCATGGCTGTAGTGCTTCATTAGGAAGGAGCTAGAGGAATTAGTGAGAATCCAAAGTAGAACAACACGAATGCTGAGAGGTTTAGAAATTGTTAAGTTTTGCAGAAAGGTGGAAAAACAGGTGGAATTCTTTCATTTAGAGAGCAAAAATCTGAAGAGTAGACTGTAAATTCTTCAATTACGTAAAATGTTGCAACAAGGAGTATAAAGACTGATTTTGTCCATTCTTTCTTAAGGAATTATGAATACTAATTGACAACAGTGGGGACTTAATATAATAGGAAAGCTTTCTCAATGGTCAAGCCCTGGACAATTATACACTGGAACAGCTTATGCATGAAAGCTCTGAAACACTTGCAGTTAGCAAGTTTTTAAGAAACAGTATGGTAACAGTCTCCCAAGAGATTCTTGATTTAGAGTAGGAGGATGAGATCAAATAAATGAGTCCTGAATTTCCTTTCCAGTCCTTCGCTTCTGTTATTGGCCATTCTTTGCTTATTCTATATATATAAAAAGTGAAGTGAAATAGTCCCCTAACATATACTTTCTACAAAAAATGGAATATACAAGCTTCCTCACCCATACATCCTTTTGTCCCATCTCTGAGGAAGGTGGGGAAATATTTTTTAGCAATATTGTCTGTGAGATACAATCTACTACTTCCAAACATACATACTTGCATGAGCCATGTCAGTGAGAGAGCAGAGCTATAGAATCAGAAGTTTTCTCTTGCCGATTGGTGCAGGTGTATCAGTAGAATGATCAATGTATTTCCACAATTGTATTGGAGAGCAAGAAAAATGAACAATGTGAAATCAAATGCTGTGAGAGCTCAGGATTATGTCAACTCTGAGAACGTTCAGTCTGGCAAAAACATGATAAACAGCAGGTCTTAAAAACAGCCGCTCTTTTCCCTTTCTATTCTACTCTCCCTAAATTTGTCCTAAAAGTAATATATGACAAACTGACACTGTGCACAACATTACAAATCCTGGCCTGTCAGCATAAGCATGACAACAGCTGGCTACCATATGCCTGAAACCAGCTTGGAGTTCTAGAAAAGTTCTAAACTGAGACTGGTTTCATCTTTGTCCTTGTCTTTTTTAAGGAAGGATTGGTAGCCATGGATTCTGATTGTATGCAGATGGTAAATGCCCCCTCAAGTTATTTAACTAAAAATGAGATTTCAGTTATGTTGAAGACAATGGTTTTGACCTGATTTTCTCTTGGAAATCCAGAGCTCTGCATCATTCTTCTCATCCATTATCCGTGCTTAGCCTCCTTCTCCACAACAAAGGAAATTCAATTCCCTCTTCTACTCCCAGGGGAAGGGAAAGAGAGAATAAGTCTATGCCTCTCATATCGTGCTGAGGTGTTAATGAAATATCAGTAGAAAAGTTCATCACCTCAATAATATATTTCTGTTTTGTTTGGGCTTTTTACTTCTTTTGGTTTAGCTGTTAAACTGAAAAAACACACTATGCACACAGATCTGCAAAATGCACACAAATCTGTGAACTGCAGGTCATGAATTAGCTACCTACTTAAAAGTAGCAGGATATTTTCAGAAGTTTTTCAGAAGTTACTTATAGTAGTTAATAATGGGGTATAGGTAGTTTCTTCATAACTTCAGATGAAAATACCTCTGTATTATAAATCTTTTTCCTCCATGTCAAAATATCTTATTAAAATGGCATTGCATCTTGGAAAAATTCTGGAAGTCAGTCAGATTTATTTTTCTAACCATCATCATCATTTCAGTCCCAGCACTATTTAAAGTAACACTTAGACAGTGGAGGATTTTTTTCCTGAAAATTTTGAATCTCTTTTGCAGTATGTATTTTGACTCAGATAAAAGCATTTAGATGCAAAGCCTTTACACCATACAACAGTTTACACATATAATGTATTGTGTGCGTCAGAGAAGTCCCAAAAATTTCTTAAAATCACGTTAAACATCTAATCTCTATTTCAGTAAGATTTTACTTATGAAAAATTTAATAGAAAAGTTTCTACACTTCATATTTTATACCTACATTACTGCAACATTTAGTCAAGTAACATGAACTCTAATAAGCTATTCCAAATATTTTCATTTCCTTTCAACCATTAGGATATTTTTATCTCAAGAGAAAAAAAAAAATCATATGGAAACACTTTTTAGATCCTATCATGCTGTTAGACAGAAAGACTTTAGAATTTTTTAAGTCCGGTTCTGGTTTCAATGTCATGGTGTTCATTCTATGTTTTTTTGATGCATGTAAATCTTGTTTTCAGCTGTGCTACGGCTTTTTGTGACAGAAGTTACTAGAAAATATTTACTTGTATTAGATGAATGATGTGTTGATGTCCACCAGTTGTTGCAGCTGCTTGGGTCTGAGGGATTTCTGAGTTTTTCTTTTCTCGTTTCAGAATGTCTCTAACTTAAGGGTTTTATCTAAAAACAGTAAAGATGTATTTTTCTATGGCTGACAATTCCTTCTTTCATTCTTTACACTGTCTTCTAGAGACCAGAAATTATTTTTCTTGCTCCAGTCCCTTCAAAACATTAATTTCATTTAATATAACTATTTCATTTAATATAACTACTCTCCAACTTAACTGAAGTTCTATACTTGAACATCACCTATTGCAGTATTTTACTTTCTCTTCTCTTTCACTTATTTTCTTCTCAATCCTAAATAAAATGTTGAAATTATAGGGAAGGTATAATTTAGACCAAAATCCCCCTCAAATTATTTATAACATCACTAGCTTTCAAATCATTCATCTACTTCATCTTCTGGCTATCAAGATGACAAAGAAATTTTAGAGCAGTCACATTTTCCAGCTATTTATACGTGTCTCACACTTTCCAAAGTTAATTTTCATAGTTTTACTTCTTGACGGAAATTTCCTGGGGAGCAGGCACCATCTCCCTGCTCAGCAGCTGTAGCTCATTTTTATTCAAGGTATTTGCTATTCAGTTTCTAAGCTTCCTGCCTTAGCTTAGCACTGTGAAGGATCCTGCATAGCCTCAGTAAATTCTCCCAGCTATTAGATTGCTTTCTGCTTTTTTTATGAAAGTAAGGCCTATCACCAACCCAGCATCACTTCCATTTCAACAGCTCTCACCTTGCCTCCAGTCAGTCTCCTGCCATTTCCTATAGCTTAGATGGAGCTATCAGTCCTTTCCCTACTAAAAACCCAGAAAACCTAACTAATCAACCAGAACCAAAATACAAAATCTTGTAGTGACTATAAGTCACTGCTTACTATCGTATGTTCATTCTGTATATAATAATCTGTAACACTGGACAAGTGACCCTGTGACTCCATTTCATAGGACTCCCAGCAGTGTGAACTGTTCTGAAAGTACTGGGTGTCACCAGGAGTCAGGGACAGTTGCCTTGTGTGGGTCTGGGTCTCCTTGTGCCCCTCCCACAGTTGCTTGCATGACAGGCAGAATCTGGCCCGTAGATCCTTCCAGGAAGCAGCTGCTATATTCAAGCCCCTGTGACAGCTTCCCTGCCTCACCACTTCTATCCCACTGCTTAAAGTCCATATAGGCTTTGCTGAGGAGTAGAAAAGAAGCTGTGGTGCTGTCCTAATATGCTGAGAGATGTGGCAGCAGAGGAAGAGATGGAAAAATGTAGATGGCCCTTCCCTCACCTCAGAGAATCAACAACTGATAGTATTAAAGCATGGATCAATATGCAATCTGCCATAAGTGTCAGGTGGCTTATTCAGACCTTGGCAAGGAAGAAAGAATTTCCCATCCTTGCTTTAGGGAAAGTGTTGATACAAAAAACAGCTGTCAAAACTTCCTCATCCAACCCTCTGATATTGATCCCTCCATGTCAGTGAGTGCTCTGGATTCTCCAAAAGTCAACACACTATTTCTAGAAATTGATCCTATTAAGTAGAAAACTACCACATTTGCCTGTCTAAAAAAACACCTTTTTCAAAATGCAAAGGAATAAAAATCCAGCTCCCTGTAAGCAAAGATGAGGGGTAAGACACAATTGTCCCCTTATGAAACTTTGTCTAGAGAGTCTAGAGAGTCTGGTGAGGTTGGCCTCTCCAAGGACTTCATGAAGCTATAGCAGTACACAGGACTGGGGCAGCTCATGCAGCCACAGCCTCTGACTGCAGTCCTGTTCAGTGCAGAAACCTCATCGATCAGTTCTTGTAACACAGCTAGTGTTTTCTCCTACTCTTATCCATCCAAAAATTGCCCCCATCCTCCCCTAAAATGACATAAAGTTAATTCACAGGCAGTTTTCTGATTTTAAGTCTAAGACCTCCATACAAGACACAAAAAAAAAAAAAAAAAAAAGAGCAATGCAACTCAATCCTCAAAATCCTCTGTCACGGTAACACGAAATAGGAAAATACACAGACTGTGAGAATTCTCACTCTTAACCATCTCCTGCCAAAATAAGTTAATTTTGATGGCCCTGTTTTACAAAAACATATTTAACAGGCATTTGAAGTGAGGCCTAACTTGAAGAGCTCAGTACAGCAATTTTCAAATTGTATACATTTTCTAATGGAACAGGAGAGTCCATATACCTATTGTCTTTCAATAGCTGTTTAGCTGCGACATTAAATTTCCTATTTTCTCTCTGCTTGTACCCTTTTGTTCATCATTTATATATAGCACCAGATTTTTCATGGTTTTTTGCATGTGAAATAGACTTCTCTGCTACTGCCTCCCTGTGTGGTAATCTTGTTTCACTAATATTACAATAATTTAAAGTCTTACTGGTAAATCTTCTATTAAATACTTTGATACAGAGAACAGACAAAACCATGCTACTAAAGAGTTCCTCTAAAAGTCTTAAAATCTTTCACAGATATGGAAATAACTATTAGTTATTGTTGATTTAATAATTTTTTTCTAAAGTTGTATGTCCAGCTTTACTGCCGATCAGTTAAGAGACATTTAAAAGCCTGTTTCATATCCTGAATTCAGTGAGAAGCACCTACAAAATGCAAAGAATAGTATCTGAAAATTAAAAGTGAACCACAGAAAAGGTGTAGTAATATGAACAGATTAGCTGACAATTTGTGTTAATAAAATGCCTAAAAATTCTGCACTAAGTGAGAGGAGAGTTAGATTATCAGGCAATGTGATTTGGTTGTGATAGAAGGAAGCAGTTTAAAACCGCTGTAAATCTGCAGGATTGCAGATTTTTCTTCCTCCAGTAGGGAAAGTTTGGAAGCTCATCTACAGGATGAGTTTCTGCAGGGCAGGAAAAGGCTTCAAGAAAAGAGGTACATAAGAATGTATGCCTGCCTGGAAAATGAAAGGGGAAAAAAAAAAAAGAAAAGGGGGGAAAAAAAAAAAAAAAAACCCACAAAAATAACCTCAAAGCCAAACTTTAGACGTACAATTTTCCTCCCTTGATTCATCGTTAGAGATTTTTGGACTCAGCAAGAACCCTTGAAATTACAGGCTGCCGCCACTATGCCAAAGGTGGGGACACCTCCTGGCCATGCCTGTAAGTACTGCTGTCACAATCTCCGAGGGCCCAGTTATCCCAAATGATGAGTACAAGCGGTTCTCAGTGAAGTCAGTGGGAGCTACGGGTCCTCAATACCGAACTGGAAGTCAGTTCATTGACCTTCAGGAAGCTATATCTGAATATTTGAGGATTGGCTCTTTTATGAGATAAAAGCCAAGGAATGTCCTGGTTTGAAAAGATTTTATTAAAAATATTTTTTTTGAAAATAGGAGGTGGTATAGTTTTAAAATCATCTCCAATTATTATTTTTGCTTTTCAGACAATGCTCCTTGCAGGCTTAATAATCTACAGAGAAGCCCTGCCTGGCAGTGGTGAGTGAGCAGTGCTCTGGAAGACACAGATCAGAACTGATAAGGAGAGGCATCATGGAAGATGGCAATTCAAAGCTCAAGCAGAAACAACTGGCACAAGGACATTATCATGTGCCAAATCCCAGCACACTCCATCGAAGGCAAGTTGTGTGCAGCTGTGAATTACAGAAGAGGAATTTTCTCCCTATCTGCTTAAAACCTCTTCTGCCTTATAAGCAGCTTGCACTCCCTCAGTGACCTCCCTGTGACTGGCTCTGTGGAGTTTACCTGAGCTACAATTTATATACTCACAAACCAATAGGTTATTAGTTGGACTTTATTAAAGCCTCCGTATGTTACTGCTGTTCACTATAAATTAAGTTAACATGAGGAAATCAAGTGCATCAGTAACAATTTGGCAACTGGTCAATAAGCAATCCATGCATAAACCATTTCTATTATCTGACACGATCCATAGATGCTGGGATGCAGGGAAGTCTATTTTCATCATTCTTTGGGAAAGCAGTAGCCTTCAACGGTAGGAAACAGTGGTGAGTGCTCCAAGTCATTCTCTCTGCCAAGGCAGGGGACTGCTCCCTATCCCTGTGGGCACACCAGCAGGGCTGCCTGGGCAAGCTCTTTTTTCAAAGATTGTTTATAGCCTGTCACAAGGAAAACAACTCTTTTTCCCTGTGGACTGTAAGAAAGGAAAGACACTTCTTAGCAACCAGAATGTGAAAAATCTTTTGGCTCATACATAAAGTTTAGAGAGAAAATGTTTCCTCTTTTTCCCTTTTCTGCCCATCTTGCCCAACGCATCTTAGCAAGTCTTTTAGATGGAGTTACATTAGAAATTTCTAGGTAGCAAGTTTATTGTGATTGCTGTATCATAGTACACATGGCTGTCATTTAGGGAGTCTTCTCTGGTTTTACAGTATTTCTATCCTTTTCCACATTTGTAAGTGAATATAAAAAGACAGTTATAGTTATTTATAGAAGGTGATGGTTTACTTTTTTTTTTTCCATTTAGCTTGCCAGAGATCTTGAGCGAGTTTGTAAAATTGCTTTTAAAGCAAGCCCTGGCAGTGCAGTGTTTAGTGTGGGTTACCTGAACATTATCTAAACAATAATCGTAGGTTTCTGGCAAAAATCCAACAAAGGTAATGCAGGCTGAGTCTGTCTGCAGAGCAGTAATGATCTAATAACTAAAACTGAGAAATGCAAGGAAAATCAGAGGCCCCCAATACAATGAAGGAGTGAGCAGGCTAAGATGCAGAGGAGACACCCAGAGGGAGACAGGCAAAAGAAGGATGATTAATATCAATATACGTTATGGTTGATAGGACCAGTCACAGCAATTACTCTAGTGATTCTAAAATTGAGGTGGGGACATATGGTTGCACATAAGGCTTACAAGAGCTGTTATGTCCAGACATCACCTAGATCATTGTAAAATCATACCTTCAAGGACTGCACCATGAGCTGTCAAGAGTGCGCATGCATGGAAAGCACTATGAAATTTGTTATGCCAAAATTGCTGAATTGCCACCAAAAATGCAAAATTTGGTAAAATGAATTACTACCAAAAAATTACTACCAAAAATTTTTTCCAAATTCCTCTCTGGCTATTACAACAAAAGCATCCACTCAGTGTTGCTACTCAAGACAAGACTGCCAGCCCTTCAAGCTCATGTTTTTTTTCGAATAAACTATCAGGATGATTATGCTTTCCACTGTTGCAGGGATTTTTATTTACTTCTACAGCTTATTAATATAGACAAGAAAAAAACTCAGATAAACACTTTTTGGTTGTACTAGATGGCAAAAGTATATAATTACATCACTCAGAATCTCATCAGCTCCCATCAGTCTAAGCTACTTTATGAACATATTTATAACTGCCGAGTATAGAGTAATTACAGGAAAACATTCTCCTTTCAAAATGTATCTGCACATTTAGCACGGTCTGATCTAATTAGTCACTTCCATTAAAGTCAACTGGAATATTTCCACTCCAGGTTAAAGACACAATAGCAACAAGAAGACCCCGGTTCCTACAGCCAAAGCTTCATTTGTAACCAACTTAAGGTATTTCTAGAAATTGTCTGAAATGTGACCTGAATACAAACCTCAGCTGAGACATAGAGTTGTTTGGCTTTATTTGCTCAGTAGGAGTGAAAAACCATCCTATTTGGTGTGGGGTACAAGTGCAGGAAACTGTACTCTGAAACAAACACCACTTGGGCACAAGAAATTAAGGGGGAAAAAACAAAGAAAGAAGATCTTTGTTCTTTTATTTACAGGTGACTTAAACTGATATCAATATTTTTAGAAGTACTTTGTTTTCTGAGTGATACAGTGATATATTTTAGGGTTTCCTGTACCCAAAAATCTCTATCCGTGCAATATCTGGAAGACAATAGAAAGAAGTTGAAAGAAGAAAACAAACTGTGAGTGCATTTTGATAAAGCTATTAAGCTATTAAGACTGTTTGATTTTTATGGAGAAAAGAGAAAAGATCTGCAGCACTTAAAAGTGAAAATTAACACAATGGGCAAGTTTAACAGGCTTAATTCATAATTCCACATTAAACTAACATTGATTTTTTTCTCACTAATACTCCATTTATCTAAACAACTTTTGACTGTCAAAAGACTGAGAAGACTGCCAAAGATCACTTCATTAATACATTCAATGAGAATTCTTAAGTCTCACAAATATAACTAGGTTACGTTTATTTCAGGACAAAAGGCGCAGTTAAATATTCCATCCTGAGCCAGCTGGGCAACAAAATTTATTCTGGAGATTTGTCAAGAGACAAAATGCCTTTGCTCACACGACTGAGAATACTTAGCAGAAGTTTTTAATAGCTGAACAGAAACTACACACCATGTCATTGACTTCAAAGGCCTTTCACTTACCTGTATCGAAGGAGAAGTTTTTTGTAACATGCTGAATTTGTTTTCTTTAAAAGAAAATCCAGGGAATGTGTCTATTGACCAAATGTCAAGTTAAGTACAGATGGAGAATTTTTCTTAAACTTAATTCTAAGTATAATTAGAGTTTAGTAGCTAGTGTCAAAGCATGTCCTTTATTTTAAATAACTAGATTGGTGACTATGTTTTAATGAAGCTGATTTGACCTTTAGTTTTCAAAACTAAGACGTCAAAGAGTATATACATATTGTGTCAAAAGCACAGTGCTGAGCACAGAGATTAAAACAGAGAAACAGTTTTGGAGCATATGAAGAAGACAGGATAATTATATTTAAGGAATTCAAACTTGTAAAGACTTTTGCGACAATTTAACATTACATTTCAGGACACATCACTATCTTCCATTTTCTTTCTCTGTACATTACTAATAAAAAATTCATAACATTAACTATACAGGCAGAATTTGAAGGATGTAGTTAACTGCCTGGCATACCAAAAAAGGCAATTCCTCTGATTCCTCCAGAAAGAAAAGGGATGCCCAACTAATTATACAAATAGACAGTCGTGAGCATGGGAAAGCCACCTTAGACTTGAAATCACTGTCATGGAGTGAGCAAGAACTATCACAGTAGAGACACAGATTGAACCCATACATTTCACAGGGAACAAGCATGAAAAGAGAGCTGGCACATGAGCACCAAGCTCCATAATGGATATGAGTTGGTATAGCATTTTTAACAACAAGCAGGAAAATTCCTCTTTCTCTTCCTTCTTGTCCCTTTTATTTTACATTTTAAGAGAGTTCTGAGTGTGAGGTATTTTGCCTTTTCTTCTTTCTACTAATTATTAATTTATATGTTATCAACAAGCATTTTGTACATAAATATGTAAATAAGACAATGAGCCGTATGATTTACATTCTAACACAATCACATTACACAAGTCAGATTTACATTTAGGCACTTCAAATAAATAAATCTAAAGAAATACGAAAAGACATAAAAGTAAAACTGGAAAGCTGCCTCCCTGTTCTATGCAGACATACACACATACTTCTACACACCTACAGTTTCTTCATAACCAAGTCATTACTTCTCAGTAATTACCCTAGCCTGATTATTTTAGTTACCACCAACTTTTCCACAACTTTTGAGTAGCAGCGAGTTCCTGCAAATTTCCACCAGAACAGAATGTGACTCACGAGCCTTTACAGCAGGGAAATATCCTACTCTGACATTGTCAAAGATTACATAAGACAATTTTTCTCTACAAGGAAGGATATCTCATGCTTAAGACTGGATTGATAAAAGAAATCAGGTTATGTTCCTTACTATTTCATAGTCTTTCATTATGGCCTGAGGCAAGTGGTTTAACCTCTGTGTATCCACTTGCTATGACTAAAATGAGTATAATAACTTTTTTTTCTTTATGTTTTTGTCTGCCTTGCCTTTGGGTATTCTCTATCAAGGCATGTTTTTTCACTTTGACTTCAGTCCTGCTAGAGTGCACACATTTCAACAGAATTACCCATGTACTTACTGCTGCACACATTGAAGGTAACCTGCTGCACTACGAAAACCATCTATCACAACAAATCTTCAAAAACACTGTGCTATATATAAACACCTGTTTATCAGTGCCATTCATGGTTATCACACACTGTTATGAAGAACATATTTAAATATTTCT
>WEIV01012291.1:1980-13149 GCA_013390005.1 Calyptomena viridis
CCCCAACTTCAAAAAACAGGGCATTCTCATTTTGTGATTTTGGGAAACTCTGGATGGAGTTTACTCATGTTAACATTTTCCACAAAGTTAGGAGGGGAGAAATTATATAGATAAGAATGGAGTTCAGTTCTCCAGTAACTCCCTTTAGTGCTGGTCCAGCAGCACATTAAAACAAAAAGTTTGCAAACATCTCATCTGGAAATTCTCCTGGCATTAGTGCTAGGAGGGACTGGAAATGAAAAGATATTACAAGGAAAAAGTGTCTGTTCATCGCCAGAGATATATTATTCCTGGCATAGCCTCAAAGATCCATTTAGTCTTCAGCAATTCAAGGGATCCTAAGGACCAAAACCTTTTTTGCTTTCCCATTTTACTTACCCTTCTTTGTACACCCATATGTAGGCTTTACAGCCAGACTGATGTTGCCTTGTATGTTGCATATTTGACTTCTGTTTGTTGGACCATGGCTGGCCAGTGCACAATTAATGGTTTTAAGCAGTTTTCTCAGAGAGAAAAAGAGAGGAAAAAATTTCTACCTAGTCACACAATGCTGGTCTGCAACCATTATGGTATTCCTGCAATTAAAACAGCAATGAAGTTACAAAATGTTACACGTTATTCAATTGATTAACTCCATGTTTCTGTTGCATCCAGAACAATGGGACCAACTTACAACCTGAATTTCGGAGCACAGCTACCCTGAACAGGAACAAGAGTTATAAAAGTAACACATAATAAATGGAGGCCCAGTGGTTCATTAGAATTTATGGAAGACCAATGTACTTGATTTCCCTAAAAAAAGCACACTTTACCGCAATGCATGAAAATAAATGCATTAGAAGGATGGAGGAAATGTTATTCCTACTTTGTTCAAATGCTATCTGTAGTCACCCATGTTCAACAAATCCTATTGCAGTCTTGGTAAAACACTGTTTAAGAGCATGATAGGCAAGGGAAAATAGTTCTTATTCACTTAAGTTTTGGCCTTTGGTCAATGTTTGTTTTATTAGGCAGCTATAATAACAAATGCTTTGCACCAAAGTTCTGAGTGTAGAAAGTATGTGTTTATGTCCCAAATCAGGTAACAGCTTTATAGATACTTAATAGTCAAATTCTTCTGCTTACAGGCCAACTGAGACAATCCAAGCAGAACATCCTCGTCCGGGGTAGTTAATATCCAGAGAAAATAAAATAAACTGGCCTACTCACACCAGGAGTAAAATTTGAAATCCATCTGTAGTTGGTGGTAAGACTTTACTGACTGCAGTGGAGTCATGATTTTACTCCAGACACACATGATGTGAAGGACCTGTGGTGACTCGTGTGGATTTAGGGGAAGCCAGAAGCATCTGCTGAACCAGGGCCCTCCAATTCCCTGCAGCTGCCTCTCATCCAGCTTACAGACGTAAGGCTCAATAGAAAACCCATCAAAACCAATGGGGTTTTTTGATTGGCTGCTGCTGGCTTTGGGTTAGGACTACAGAGAGAAGACAGGTCATCATTCTTCCTTACTAAAGTATCGAAAAGTTGTCCTTTAATAACATTAATTTAATGCGCACTGAATACTGATAAAATGCTGGTTATATATTTCCATCTGGCACATATCCTGTAGAAGCACATTTCAGGCTATGTATCGCTTTTCCTGGGGGCTGAATGCTTTGCACTTCTTGTTGACTCGGGCCATTAATGCTAAACTATCTACAAGGGCCTGTTGGTTTTTAAAACTCCCCAGTCTGCAAGTGAGCGTGCAGATTTTAAACTGTGGTATGAGAAGTCCGAAGTTTTCTATGGGGATTATTGAATTTTACATCACAGCCAATCTGAGGGTTTCTAAAGCCTTCAAACAACTGACACCATATGTCTGGGTACAATGGAATCTACAGAATTATCAGCAACAGCAAAAATGTCTCATTACACACTGAGAGCTACAAACACATAACAAGTATATTGAGTAGCACATATACTCGCAGAGAAATTAATCGACTCAGATGCATACAAAGAGATTTCAAAAGTGCTAAAAATATATTTCAGTGAAGAAATGCAGTACGCCAGGCTGCGATTTGCAATATAATAAATAATCCTCCTAAAATTCACTTAACTTTCACTCTGCCTTACGTGAGGCTTCACAGATTGTACAGAATATGCTTTGCATGGCACAACATGAGGAAAAAAATAAAATACTTTTTTCAGGTCAGTAAAAAATGTTCCCAGAATCCTGGCAAATACTGCAGAATGTATTGTATTTGTATTTTCTCTGTTTACGTATTTGTTTGTTTGTCACATGCCAGCAGAATTCTACCAAATATTCACCTCAGATACTTAGCGATGTCTACAAAATTATAGCTGTTTTTTCGGGTGGGGAATACAAATTGTCAGTTCACATTTAGAAATCTGGTTTCATGAGGAAGAAAAAAACCCAGAACACAGGACAGGAAAGTGCTAGCACTATTTATTCACTTATTATCATACAATCTGGACTAAGTAATAGGAAGAGAAATTTTTATGAGCAACTTAAAAATAGTGAGATATAAATGGAAATAATAATGGATAATAATAATAAATAGNTAACAATCTAAAATTACTTTCCAGAAAGTTCTCGGCTAATAGTGATCAAAGCAAGAATAATATCACTTACTCAATGAAAAACATCGGGCAGTGAGCTGCTCATTTTCTTTAAAGTACTTTTTGGTTTTTAGTCATAGCACAAATCACCATTTCTAATTAGACAGAGTAATTCATCCTGTAATACTAAGCAAACCTCTGCTTTTCTCACTGTCACCTTAAATGAAAATTGCAAAATTAAATGTAAAAATCTTTTTTAAATTACTGTACAGTTTGTTTTAAAACTTTGATACTAAGTAATTATTATAATTTATTAACTGGAATTAGGATTAAGAAATTAAAATTTTCATTGTATTTTTTTAGTGCTACCAATGATAGGAAATATCAATTAGTATCTAAACTGTTCTGACTTTTTCACAAAGGTGAATTAAGCAGCCAAAAAAAAAAGATATTTTTGGGGGGTGTTTTTGGCTAATTTGTCTTTCAAAGTCTTAATTCAAACATTTAAGCACAGGTTTAAAGGCAAGTAGAAGTGAAATATAAACATACATATCGAACCAAGGCCCAGAATGAAAATATCTTATTGTCTTTGAGAATTAAAGTTATTTTTCCAATTTTCATGGCACATATGATCTTTTCATTGCACATAGTATGAAGAATGATGTACAAAAATGGCTGTTCCCAAAAGATTCTCAAACACAGCTTGCAGTATGATGAATTTGGGGTAGGTGGANAGCGTGGGCATTCCTTTAAGTAAGTGCTCCCTAACATGAAACATAGGGTTCTCGTTTGGCATAAAGGATGATCCCGCCAGTATTTCTGTGCAAGGTACATATTACTAAAACTTGCAGGTGAGATGAACCAACAAATCTTTTAAAGTGAATTTCCTAAAGGTTTCAGCATTATTTTCTTATCCATTACCCATTAGCTCTCTACTTTTGTTTCTAAGTGTAAATTTAATTGTTGAAAGAAAATTTTCCTCTCTCTAATTGCAGTTTGCAAACTTGCTTCTTTGAAAAAAAGCATCAGCTCACTCTCAATAGAAAACCTCAGTAGAGAGATACGAGTAGCACCTTATTTGTGTTCTCTCAGTGGGAGATGATTTGGTTTGTGCATAGCAGTTATAATATTCCTCTGAACTTTTGTGAGTGTCTTGAGACCAAAAAGGTAAGTAGCCATGTAACTCATGTCACAAGTAGCAGGTGACAATAAAAAGATTGGGTTTGGCCCTTGACTGTAGAGGAAATGAGTGCTTTTATATGAGATGTGTTTCTCTGTGGACTGGGGCACATTTCTCGTTTGAATTACCTTTAGGATATGGTTGTGTTGGCTGCTAAGGGAGCCCATTGTGCCAGCAGGCAGGAGAACATAAGCCTGAATGGGCTCCAGGCTCAACATGCATTTCTGTCTCAATATAAAACCTTTCTGGTAATGCCACTTGAACATCCTTCTTTAGAGTATGAGGTGTCTGTGTCCAAGTCTCAGGTTGGATGCTTTACCTACAGAGGTGGAAGTCCAGCTCACTTATCCTCTGCTAGGTGTACATCAAAGGCTCCAGCCTTTGTTGTGCTACCACACAGGTCAGACAAATTCCTGTGTTTCCTTGTGGTGTTATAAGTGCATGCTGGAGATGGATGCTTATATCAATATGGACCCAGCCATTCTCCTCTCCTGTTATTTCACCTCTGCAGATGCTATTTCTTTCCCTCTGCTCTCCTGGAGCAGAGTGCAGGAATTTAAGCCTCTTCTCACTTAAGAAAGAAATCCGCCACAGATCACATAAATAACATAAATCTAAAATGAAATCATATTGAAGAAGAAAACTAAACACTATGAGTTGAACTTTAACATCTTGAAAGAGGATGACAATTCTTCATACAAAACAGGAATGTATAAGATTTTCTACTCTCTCATTAGAACTTCATTATATGAGAGAGGGTCAGAGGGGAACCCAGGTGAGGCATACACTCACAGAGAGGGAAATTTCCCTTGCAGTGGCCACAGGGAATGTGTTTGCTGAATGAAATATAACCACAGAGCAAACAGCTGCATTTTTGATATTTAAGGAAAATCAAAGCATAACCACAAAACTTAACTCCTTTGGTTCTAACATTTTAGAAGGAAATTGCTCAGTTCCAATTCAGTCTCTTCAAAAAAAGACTTTTGTTACCAAGGTTACCTTTTGGACCAAAATTAGAAATATGATTTACAGAAACATTTTTAACTATATTGAAAGTTCAGATGAGTTTATACATTGGTTTTGAATTTTAAACTATGCTATCGAAACAGCAGTGTCTAAAACATAGATTGCCCTTTTTGCCTAGGCATTGTGTTTGTCATGAGTACTAGGAGGACCAGTTGTGTTACTGTAATTTAGAAACCAAAGAAACTGGAGAACCTTCAAGTTTGTTTTAATAAACTTACTGTATGATGGGACTGTTTTGAGAAACTGTGTATGTAATTCAGACCCTTTCCACCTATGCAGATACCTGGTTGCTATAAAGAGTTCATGATATTAAGGGATCACAAACTTTTAATACATATTTGCCAACTTATTATTTGACTTCTTTTTCACGGCTCTCTAAAATGGAGGGAGATTTTTTGGGGGGGTACTTGGTACTCAAGTCAAGGTAGTCAAGCATGAGCATACTAATTCTATGATGCCTGTAGAGTTTCCTAAGTTTTAAAAAGACTTTCAACAGTGACAAGTTTTTAAATAATAGATTTTTAGCTGATAAAATAATCTATTTTTTCACTAAAATCTGCATCAGGAAAGAATAAACTTCAAGCTTCTGAACTTTGCTCTGGACCTTTCTTAGACCAAGCGAACTCTTAAAAGGGCATATTCTTCCATAAAAAAGATTTGAAACCCACATGGTAAACTTCCTAAGCCTTTATTATTCTCCTTTTTCATGTTGCATAATGGAATTATTTCTGATATCTTTACATGTTGCACGTGGGAAATAGTTTCCTCCCTACTCTGCCCACTAGCAATTGATTCCAATGGATATGTAACTGTGGTAAAGTCTGAAAATTTTCTTTTAGACTGTCATTGTCAGTCATTTCTTTGTGTATTGCACCTCATTTGAATTAATTTAATTTTTCCTTATAATTGCTTCCATTTTCAGGTTATAGTGGAGTATTGGAATTTTATCATAACCTTTTATTTGATTTTTCTATTTGTGTATTTGCATTTTTCCTAGAAATCCTAAAGAAACACCTGTTCTATTTAAAAAACAATATTCAATGCTTGCAATATTTGAGTATTCCTCTTTAACACTTGGCTCAGCATTCTTCCCCCTTGGGCCACAAATGAGATGAAGCAAACTACAGGTCATGGTGGATCTGGACACTGGTTTTGTTTATGGGCCAACAGGATCAGAGCTATAATCAACTTGATGATCTCACACATTCACTTATATATTACTCTTCCCAGTATTACATTTGCTAAATTTTTACTTCCCTTCTGGGAGGTAGGACAGAAGTCATGATGGTCAGTGCTTGCCCCTGGTTATCCCTTGGCATTTATTTTCGTCTGCTTGATTCCTCAGATCTTCTCCACTTCCAAGACTTTTCCTCCAGCCTTCTTCTTCCTGGGCTACCTTCCTTCTGAGATCGCTTCCTTGTGCAAACTCTTTGTTTTGGATTCTCTTTCTGGAATCCCATTTTCAATCTCTAGATAGTCTTTACGCCAAAGGCCAACAGATGAGCAGCCATGCACTTGCTAGTTGTGTTTAACTCCCCTTTGTTAACTGGAGGATTCAAGATGTGCCACTTTCATTTAGTCCAGGTGTTATCAAAATTTTCTGCCAGTCCATACAGACTTGCAGCAGCAAGTAGCAAGTTTCTGCTTGAGTTCCAAAGTTCAGTTTCACACATTCACACACACACACACCATTACCTGTTGCTTGCTAGTATTCAAATATTAAACTATTTTTTTTCACCTACCTACCATTTGCTGACTTGTTTTAGCCGGTGTGCTTTTGTTAACTTCTGTTGCACTACAATGGTAAAGAACGGTGGGGCTCAAAGCCATGTATGTGTCTCAGCCTGTGGTCCAGAGCATTTTCACCACCTGCTTTTGTCAGATAAAACAGAGGATATTCAAAAGCAACGTTAGAAAAGCAACATCCTCCATTCAGGCGGCACACAGCTTGAGGTGGAGCTGCCCCAGCTACCACCACAGATCTGCCTGTGGAAATGCAGCTGCAAAATGCAGCCCATGGTCCTCAGTCTTATCATGTCCCCCTAAAAAATGAAGGACTTGATCCACCATGTTTCAAAACCTGATGAATAAAACAATTGAAATTTATTCTATGGCAAAATACACTTGAAAGACCCATGGTAAATGGGGGTTGATACCAGGGTAACTGTGCGTTTTGCAGTCAGACTGTAAATGCAGAATTAAGACCTAAGCTACATTTCAGCGATTATCACTTGAAGATGTATTTACAAATACTAATGTTGCATTTACTAACTGAAGAATCATGTTAAGAGATAAGAGAAAAAAAGGGGAAAAATACCCCAAGACACTTGTGTACTTTCCTGATCACGGTTAACAAGTGACACCCAGGATACAAAACAACAACACCAATCAGAGTCACCTTTATTTATACAAATAACTTTATGTAGGTCTGTGGTCAAAGCCCACAGGGGCTTTACTGTAAAGCTCAGTAGAAAATACATCATGTTTTTGATGTCTAACATTCTTACTGCATAACATTTCTGGATTTTTATTTTTTTCCTGCAATAGTGTTCACACTCTTCACTGATATTCCATTGGTCAAAAATTAAAAGAAGGGAGCAAAAATGAAATAAAGCACCATAGAGAGAGGGAAACTTAAATTGAATGGGACATAAAAATTCAGGACATCTATGTTTGATGTTATCATTAAAAAAAATAAAAAGAGGGAGGAGGGAGAGACGGATGACAAAATGAAAAGAAAAAATGCAGCAACTCTTTTATGTGAAGATTACATTTAAAAATAACCAACTAACAGTCTGCACTTTTCAAAAGACTGACGTCCTGAAACGCATTTAGATTGATGCAGCCTGAGCCTGAAGTTCTCTTGCTGAGTAAACAGTCAAGTGTTCTTAATAGGAATTGCAGTTTCTCGACATCTGTTGGGGAAAAGGGAATGGTGAAACAACAATTTAGATTGAGATTGGTTTTGTTAAATGCATTTAAATTCCAAGATTAGTGGTGTTCTTTCTTTTTCAATTAGCATTTACTTGCAGAAAGGTTACAGATGAAGGGGCTGAGAAAGAGTTCTTTGAGGGGGGGGGGGTTAGCTCCCAGGGCAGTACAGAATGCACTAAAACGTGTAACATAGACTAGCATAGGACTTTAACATAAACTTACAACTTATGCAGAAGCAAGTGCCTTTGAAAAGCTCTGTGAAGGAGCAAAAAAATTAAAAGAACAATAACCGTGACTTCACTTTGTTGAGCTCCTAAGAACTAAGATGGAATGCATATATGAAAAAATATTATTATTGCCTTTCAAAGGAATTTTCCAGCCCATTCATTTTGCAATTCCCCATGCTGATGAGACTGTGAGAGGACTATGACTTCTTAGGGGTCACAGAAAGGTAAAAAGAAAAGAAGGTACAAGAAATGTCCTACCTTCGTTCCTGCTTTTGAAAAACCAAGCTTACTTTATGACCTTTGTTAAGAAAAGGAAGATTTTTTTAACCCATTGAAACAGTTGCCATTTGGGGAAAACTGCAATAATAATAACACCTTAAGTGTTCTGAATTGTCTTGCCCTGTTTCGCTCTGAAGCCTATGTCAGGTCTTGAGTCATCATTCCTGATTGAGACTCCTGTAACTGTTTTGATTTCAGTTAAAGATGATGTGACACAGAAAACTCCGAAGCCCATACCATGCACAGGATTATACTTTTTCAAGATACAGATTTCACCTAATTCCATCCTTTGTATCTGTAGAAGTTATGACTGTGCTCTGTTGCTTTGGCTTTTTAAGGTTTTTATCACTGTTCTTTTAAATTTCTGTGTTCACGTTGTTGTGTTTGTTTTTTTCATTTGGAGCATTTTGAGTTATTCTTTTTCCTTTGCAATACATGGAAACATACGTTATTCTTTAGTTACTGACAAAGCTCTTAGAGCAGAACAAAGATTGTTCAGTCCCTGCTTGAACACCTGAGAATTGCAAAGAGATTTGCAAAACAAAATAAACCTCAACCCATTTGGAAAACCAAAGAAAGGAAGAACTGTATAGTTCCCTTTTTTTCCCTATCTCCGCAAATTCAAAAAATGTTTTAAATACTTATTTGAAAGCATCCATAAATCATCAGAAAGTCCTGTTGGCTTTGCTGTTTAAGTTCAAGAAGGATTATAAGGACCATAAAGATCAACACATGTTTTATGCAATGTGTTTAGTGTTCTCTCTGTTGCTAACACAATGCCATCCTAAAGGAGTTCTGTTTAAACCTTTCTGTGAAAAAAACCTAGTTGAGATTGATTGCACTATTTATTGATCTCATTTATATTATCTTGGAGACTTCAAGTTAATGCTAATCCGATGAAGTGCAGATGAAGTAGTCTGTGGTGGTTAGCAATGTGTACTTTATTGCACAGAGCCATTAAAGGACTAGTGTGAGCAGAAGGCATGAACAAACAAGTGCACAGTTGGTCCTGTGGAATGTCTAATTCTCAAATCACAAGTAGATGTGATCACAAGAGATTTTACAGGAAACTGGGCTTTGGATTCATGCTCTTTCAAAGGCAGAGTCCCCCAACCCTTCCTTTCTCCTTCTCCGAAACATTCACATTTTTCTGTATGTGCCTCACAGATAGCTGCAGTCACATCCTCTGCTTTCTGCTCAATGCCACGATTTCCATCAGACCTTCCCATTATATATAGATGTCATTCAGCTTGTCACCTCATTTAGGTATTAAAGCTGTGTCCATGGTATGGTAGCCTGGCCACCTATTGCAAAGCCAAGACTGTTAAATGGGTGACAGGAAATGTTTTGCTGCTGGTAGGTCGTACAGGCACCATGACAGGTTACACCATCTGAGGACCAGGCACACAGAGCTGTGGTTTGTTTTGGAAGAAACAAGTGGCTTTAAGGTACTAATGCTTTTCTTCTGTGGCAATCTTGATCCACTGTTCAGGACACTTGATCTGTTTCCTTATGTCTCCTATCATACAAAATGAAGGTTTATTTAAGCAAGTTTTACTCCTGTAGCTAGTTCCACTATTGGTAGACATAATAAAGGCTGCAAGGCCATCCCTTCAATTATTTTGTTCAATGCAAATAGTCAGATAATTTGCCAAAAACAACATTTCACAAAGAGATGGAAGCTGTCAAGTCCTCTGTGTTTAAGAAGAATTATTCTGTTGCCCATTAAAAAAACAAAACAAAACAAAAAAACACAACCCCCCAAAAGACAAATCTTTCAATTTCCATGCAAAAAGAAGTGCTTAATTAACTGTATCTTGTGATGTGATGAACCACATCGGCTGTATCTTTGGGAGGTGCTGTGGCACAGCTATATTGTTCAGCCATATTTTCTTGCCTTCTATCCTGTCCTGGGTGCAGTAGGATTTATATCAGCAGCAAGTCATAGTGCACAATATGTCTGCCCAGCTACACACATTGTAGGGAAAAGGCAGTCCCTGGTTTTACCCATTTGCCTGCCATGGAACAGACAATGTAGGTATTGGCCACCACAAATAGGATAGCTACGGTTTTACATTAGATTAGATTACATTAGATTAGTTCACTCTCCTNCTACTCGGACAAAAACAGTGAACAGCTTTGATTTTCTTTTTGCCTTGGAACTAGCTGAGCCCCAGTGATGTTCCTGCAGCTAGGAAAGGGCATGCTGCTGAACACAAAGTAGTCTTATCAGTAGCTATGGGTATTGTGTCTGATCAGGTCAGCTTTACCCATTTTAGACAAACTGAGACTCCTTCCAGGAGTTACCCATGTGCAAAGATACTTAACTTTTTCTCCAACCAGTGGCCCAAAAAGATGAAATGTAAAGAGCTGAAAGAGGAAAAATGATTTTCCACATAAAGGAGGAGTTGTGGCACAATGTATTACATTTTTTTATACAGATTCCACTAGGTTGAATTGAAAGGAAACACAGACAGAGATGCCTGAAGAGAAGAGGTTGAAGAGGCAGAAATCTGAACCTGAATGAATCTCAGTCTGGAATTTGTGCAAGTTGTCCCCTTTAGTTTGCTTGGGGCTGAATTTATTGCATATTAAAGGCTTTAANTAGGTATTGGCCACCACAAATAGGATAGCTACGGTTTTACATTAGATTAGATTACATTAGATTAGTTCACTCTCCTGATTGGCTACAATTTAAAACTGACTTTTAGTAACGTTTCTTGGTTGAGTGGGAATGCTCAAGACACACTCCGGTCTACAGAAACATTGCATTTCATATCATGCCAAAACACACTGTGAATGATCTCAAGATCTAGACACATATTGACAGATAAATATTACTTTGCAGCTAGATATCTCAGGATTAGCAGCATGGCATGTGGTCCTAGTGATGCCTGAAATCAGAGGGGGAGACAAAAACTGCAAAATAAATTAATAATGATGAAAAGAAGAACAATACTT
>WEIV01012294.1:0-20198 GCA_013390005.1 Calyptomena viridis
AAGCACATAACCACAGTGTTTGTGGTGCAATTAACACGATGCAGGGGAAAGTGAAGTCCAGCAAGAGCTTTCTATCCTGGAGTATTTTATGTGGGAGCAGTTGCTGCATTTTTTCTGTTTTGGAGACAATCTCTTTCAAGAGTGATCATATGTGATGCTTTAGTTTGCAAGGACAGCTCATAATCACCGGTGTCAGTGGTGCAGTTGATAGCCTGAAAGGAGGAAGCGAATGCCAGCAACAGCTTACGTCCAGCTGCTGTTGGTAGTGCAGTCTATAGGCTGCCCGGGAAAAGAGGAGAGCATCAGTTTTCTGTCCTGGCACCTTTTGTTTGGGAGGAGTTGCTGAACTTTTTCCGTTTTGACATGGGCTTTACCTGGGGGGGAAGAATGAGACAGTACATTTTGGGGGAAGGAAAGTGCATAGCCCCAGAGTTGCTCGTGTAGTTTGGAGGGTGGAAAGAGGAAGTGCGAATCAGCAGGAGCTGGCCTTTACCTTCCCCCGATGCCGTTCAACAAAACCACTAGATGGTGGTATGTATCTGCCTAACAACCTGAATGTGTCTCAACGCTTTTTCACTGAACAGAAGTGCAGTGGAAGATAGAAAAACTCAGGCGAATGTTCCCACACAAAAGGAGCCAGGACAGAAAGATTTTGCTGACCTTCACTTTCCCATTGCATTGCCAACACCGGCGAGAAAGGCTTTCTTTTCCGTCAAAATGTACTATGATATTCACACACTGTCAGCAAATCCCAGCTAAAAACTACTATGTTCAATTGCTGCTCCCACACAAAATGTGTCAGAATAGAAATCTATGGCTTGCATTCACCTTCCCCTTGCAGCCCATAAGTTGCACCACCAACAATGGGGCTACGCCAAAAAGTATCATCACATTCTTTTAATCTCAGCAGAGCCAAACTAAAAACTGAAGATGTCCAGCGACTG
This sequence comes from Calyptomena viridis, assembly GCA_013390005.1. Taxonomy (NCBI): domain Eukaryota; kingdom Metazoa; phylum Chordata; class Aves; order Passeriformes; family Eurylaimidae; genus Calyptomena; species Calyptomena viridis. The sequence continues at coordinate 945 of WEIV01012294.1, forward strand.
CTCTCACACAAAAGTTGCAGGACAGAAAGGTGAATGCAATAGGATTATTACTCTTGACAGATGATTTGGCACAATGATATGAATTCTTTTTCAAATTCAGTTGCATTATCCCAAGTTACTTTCCAAGCTTCAGTGGGTAGAGGCACCTTCTTCACATTCCCTTATAATTGCTGCTCCTGTTCATTGCATTCACAATTGAGCTTGGATGAGTTAAGGGTTAAGGAAACATTACTTGGTGCTGGATGAGTTAAGGGTTAAGGAAACATTACTTGGGGCTATCCCAAGTGCATCAATAATTAGTTGGGGATCTTTCTCCTTAACTCTTTTCCACTGAGGCAATATATTAATTATATGCCATCGATCAGTTCCTAATGCTGGTAGAGAAGACTGTAGAAAGTGTCCTGATTTAAGTCATTTGTGATTGGACTCCATTTATAAAGTACTTCAGCACCTATACTATTTAAAGCTCCCAATCTTGTCCCTATGATTGCATTCACATCTCTTCTTATTCATTTTGGAGAACTGAGGATTCCTCCCTGTAACCAAGCTAATTATACTGCACCAGAGGTACTTAGAAATTGTGGGCAGGTTGGGTTAAGTACTAAAATATTAAGTTATATCACTAATTCAATTTGTTTGACAGACCATGATGGGTTAAACAAGGTTGGGTTTTTTGAGCTGTATTTTTGATCATGTAGTGGTTCAACGTCAGAAATTTGTGGAGATAACATTTTCTCATCCTCTTTGTTTAGGGCAAATGTGGTTGGTTTAGTTTCAATAACACCTTTTTTGAATTTCTATGCAAGTCATACATTAGGGTGATCGGAAAAGTACACAACAGAAACAGGTACAGCTAAGGTAAAATCATACCAAAATTCCCATTTTTCAGAGGTGCAAAATTTTGTATTTTTCATTGCTGGGTATTGATGTGTCATACACAGAAATCTGGGATCCCTTTTTATAGGTAGAAACATTGATCATCCAGCATCCTACCTTAATTTCTACCCTGCCATTCATGAAAGTCAGGGAATTTTATTACCAGCTTCAACTTTACCACATCTGAGCTTTGAAATAAACTTCAGTCCTGTGCGTAACTGAAATAAGAAGGTTTAAATCTGTTATATTAGAAGGTACTCCCATACTTCCAGTGTATTTTACACAGGCTATCCTGACCTCTCTGCCTAAAAACTAAGGACAGCTTTGCTACAGGTAAAAGTGACAATATAAATCTAACCTCTCAGTTCATCACTTTGAAGTTTGGGGTTCCATATCATCATATACAACAATTCCCCATTATTAAGATGGAGGGATTACACTATTGGAGTCTTTCTACTCCTTCTCGTTATACTTGCAAAAATCAGCATACTCAGACACACAATTCCTGATATTAAAACTATAATTTCTATGGGACATTCAGGTTCCCTATGTGTAATGTCCTGGTTCTAATTACAATTTATTAAGTCTTAGAAATTGTTATCTCAAAGTCTCCAGTTGGCTGAGAGCTTCACTTTGAGGGTAAGGCTTTCTTCACCCTGATTTAGTGAATTCAGTAATCTATGTCTTCTATTTTTCACAGCAGTATATGTAGTCAATATAACTGTATATGGTCCTTTCCACTTTTCCTCTAGCAGCTCATCCTTCCAAGTATGGATATAAACAGTGTCTCCTGGTTGAAAGCTGTAGACAGCAACATCTAAAGGAAGGAAGAGTCTGCTGGTTAAGATACCTGTGCAAAGAGGACAAAACCCACAAGAGAGGTAACAGCTAATTTCTCAGCACTTCTGAGCATTTCTCAGATGCACCTTTCACATGCATCTGATCACCTTTCCTCACCACACTATTAATTGGATATGGTCTGCCATACAGAATTTGAAAGGGGTTTATTCCATCTCTAACAAGTGGGGTGATTTGTATTCTTATTAAAGCAATAGGTAATACATCTACATAAAATTTGGTAATTTGTCTTTCAATAGTCTGATTCAACCATTCTACTTTTTCCACTAGATTGTGTTTTCTAAGAGGTGTGCAAATTCCATTAAACTGAAGGAATTTAGACACTCCTTGAACCACCTCTTTCATGAAATGCAGTCCATTGTCTGAAGATAAACCTTTGGAATTCCAAACCTAGGAATTATTTCTTTTAGTAAAATTTTTAACAACCTCCCTGGCTCAACTTCTGTGGCAAGGAAATCCTTTGGCTATCCTGAAAAATTATCAACTAAAACTAGCAGACCCTTATAACATCCACATTTAGATAACTAAGAGAAATCTGTTTGCTGGTATTCCCCTGAAGTTATTCCCCTTTTTACTGCTGCCATAGGGGCTTTCTTCAGCTTTTATGATCATTGACAGAGCAGATTGGTATTTCAGTGGTTGTCAAAGTTTGTTGATTCACAGTGTGTGATTCAAAGTTCACAGGCAGGCAGACATAATAACCACAAACCCATACTTAAAACACAAAGAATAAATCTATTTCTGTGTCCTCACTGATGGGGGTGTCTCTGGAGCCTGAAGAGAGGCACACAGGCAGAGACTCAGGCACTGTTAAACTTGGTCCATGCTAGAGGATCACTGGCCTGCTGTTCACTCTGGTTTATCAAGGGTTATTCCCAGCTGCATGATCACTTGAGAATTTGTTTGGTTTTTGAACATCTCAGTATTTCTGCCAGTCAATCTTCTTTCCTTCACACATTGACATGGAATTGTGTTGTTGTTGTTACTTAACCATTGTTCTAGTTCTGTTGCAAATACTTCACTGAATAGAGTAGAGCTGTTTCATAATCCCTGTGGTTGTAACATCCAACATAGCTGCCTCTTTCTTCCCATTTTTGATCTCTGCTCATCCATCAAAATGCAAAAGAAAATGTCTTTTAAATCCAAAACAGTCAAATTAGTATTTACTCATTATTTGTTTGATTTTTACTTGGTTTATTGCTCTTAAATCCTGTACCAGCCTAGGCTCCTGAGAACACGGCTTCTTTACTGGTAATATACAAGTATTAAAATCGGGTTGATGCTGTCTAAGCAGCATTCAACACCATGTCCAGGATGTCATTCTCAGGTTCCTCCAAGGTCTAGTTCATTCATTAACAGATTTGGGTCTTCCATGCCTTTTCTTGTGAGATCTGTAACTGTACGGTTTTCTGAAAAAGTTTTTTGAACATATAACTTGGATAATAATTCGCACCATCATGGTAGAATAGGTTGTTCCGGCATATATGGAAACTCATGAGTCAGTTTAGTATCTCCAATTGTACAGTCCATGAGCTGCACAAATGACCACAAAGCTCTTTTTCCCACTGCCCCAACAACCAGTGTTGTAACTTTACTTAGTGAGCCATTACAGCTCTTACTTACTGAATGTGTGGCTCTACTATCTATCAAAAATATGTTGTTTCATTCCCTGACTTTACTAGAACTAGGGGATCTGCTGAGGATGCCCTGATATTTCCCCCAGTTCCCTCCACTCATTGTCAAAAATTCTCCAGCATCATAACAGTTAGATCTTCTAATTGACCCTTCCTGCCTATGGTCACACATTGATTCAGGCCAAAAAGATGTGTGTGGGGGATATGCCTTTCAGACCCCAAATCCCTTCCCATTCCACTTCTTTCACCTTCTCTGATACCACTCTCTTTTCTTCCATAGTAAGAACTTATTCAATATAGACTGCATATCCCCCCAATAAGAGTTGACTCAGCATATTAGTTTCCAAAAGCTGATATATTCTGTCCAGATTCTCTCAATACGAACCAATTCCAACTCAACAAACCTGGTGTAATAATAGGGACATGAACAAAAACTGACAGATGGTCTGACCCCACTGTTTGTCTTAAAGGTGCCTCTATTACTGGCCAAGTGTGTCCCTGAGCCTGGACCACAACAGGACTAAAATCCTGTCACCTCCCACATGCTCTTTATTTTGATCTGTATCCTCTTTATCTGTCACTGACCCCGTGCTATAGAGGGTGGAAAGGACGGAACTAAAGTTTGCACATCTTCTGGTTCATCCCCTCCGCAACAAAATGCACTCAGACCCCCCTGCATTGCCTTTGTGTGTTGACTTGGAGCATTTGAGTTCCTTCTGTGCAACTCTGGAGCCTCCAAAAGCCTTTTAATTCATGCCAGGGATCTCTGAGTGCCTTTCTGTGTGTCCAAGGGGACACAGCCTGCAGGCCAGGTGCCTCCAAGTACCTTCCCATGCAGCTTGCTGGCCACCAGCCTGCCTTTTTGTGTGGCCCTGGGTTCTCCAGGTGCCTTTCAGGATGAACCTAGTGTTTGCCTGCCTTTCTTTGCTCCATAGCGGTGATGGTGTGTTATTGTGTGCACTCCAAGAGTCTTTAAATGCCTTCCTGTGTATCTGGGGCCTCCAGAGCTTTCTGTGAGGCCCACAGATCTTCAAGAGCCTTTCTGACCACATCTGCTCCTCAGTGGCACCTTCTGTGCAGCCCTAGGGACCCCCTACTGTCCAGGTGCCATGTATGCTTTTCTGTGCACCCTAGGGATCTTTGAGTGTGTTTTAGTGCATCTCTGAGGCTTCCAAGTACTTTTCTTTGTGCCCTCAGGTTCTCTAAAAGCCTTTCAGATAGACCTGTGAGCCCCTCATGGCCATTCTGTGTGCCCCAAGGGGCCACTGTATCTCAGAGACCTTTGCACCTCTGAGTGCCTTCAGTGGTTCCTAGCAACTTCCAAGTGATTCTCTGTGCATCCCAGGGTCTCTGAGTGGCTTTCTGGGTGGTCCAGGATCTTCGCTCAGCAGTCCCCAGGACAAGGTTGTTGGACAGAAAGTAGCAGCAGATAGGGCTGCTTGGGAAGACACACTGGGCATGCAGCAAGTAAATTACAACAGCATGAGACTGCCACAAGAGCTGGCTCTCATGGTTTGTGGCACATGCCAGTCTTGCTCTTCCCATTTTTAGAGCTTGTCAGGTTTTGCCTTTAACCTGCGGTATTTTTCTGCGCTATAGTCAACTTTGTTCAGTTAAAGTGAATCAAATGAACACTGCGAACACTTAAGTACTTCCAGGAAGTAGATAACTAACCAATTCCTGTAGTCCATAAACACACCTTAGTTTAATAAGTCATCAGTTACAGGAAATTCTTGCGCAATTTTTTGCCTTTGGTGCTGAGTCTGCATGTCTCACAGCAATCTTTTCTGTACCTCACACTGTTTTGCTTCTTATCCCTATAACTTCAATATATATATATACTTTGGAGAAAATTATTTCTGAAAATTAGCAGGTAGTAGCAGAGAAGGCTATTTCAAATACCACACATGCACCAAAAATACAAATTCTTTGACTTTCTGTCTTATTTGCTACTCCTGCTAGTGGAGTTGGTGGTCTTGTAAGTTGAAGCCCAGGTCCCATTATCTATGGTTACAGAGAAATCTAGACAAAAAAACCTAAAAGCAGACTTTTATACAGAAAACACTGCTGAAAGTAGTTATTTGAACATGGATGTTGTTTAGATTGAAGGCCTGAAAATCATACACGTAAGAAGATCAAATATTGTATTTTGTATTAAAGCTGCTCTTGTTTTAACATATCACACAGCATGTTAAGGCCTTGGTCTCCTCTGCAGCAACCATCAAAATGGAGGTTCATCTTTAAGCAGATTTGAATGCTTTGCTGGATTAGAGCCAGGGACTCAATATCTTACAATATGATGGAGGATCTCCAACTGATTTTGCTTCTGGCCTTGATAAGAATTCATCATTACAAATGGTAAAGGCCTGCCCCAAAAGTCATACAGGACTCTGATTATTTAAATGTAACCAGGATGCAGGTGCAGTAAATACAACTAATAATTTTACTGAAATGCTGTGGATTCTTTAGGCTGTGTGTGCACTATGAGCTGTAGCCTAGAAGAGCATGGATGGGCTTAAATGTACTACTTGGTGCTAGTCAAGGCAATCAGCCATTGGAGCCAGGGTTTCAGCAGGTTAAATAAGCAGGCTTGCATTGTGGATGTAAATGTCTCTACAGTTTTTTCACCTAGCAAACCAATGCATTTCACAGAGTGTCATGGGAAAAGTTCACCTTGGGCTCCCTGGACTTGTCACACTCTGTCTGTAGCTAGGAGAAATAAATGAACTGAGATGTATTTTAAAGGAGACTCCATCAAACTGCAGATATTTTTTTGGATGCCCTGTCATTTTAGCAAAAATAAAATGAGTCACTGCAACTTCCTTGCTTCATTAGGGTGAAGTATTTTGCTTTAAAGTTAATGCTATATATAACTTCCTTTCCTAATCGAATGTTGCATTTTTTCACATGCTGTATAGATACAACGCAGATTATAGTCAAAGGACCAGCTCTAACTCCCACAGCTTAACACTGCACCCACATTGGAAGGAATAGAGTTAACTGTAATGGTGATCAGTAGGAGCAGGCAGGCAATATTTGGCCATACTTAAACACCACTGGACCAACTTATTTGTGGAGGAATCCATCTCATTTAACTTTAGGTGTGTAAGAATTACTTATGAAAGTGTAAGATAAGTGATGTTGGCTCCTTTCTCAGACTTGCAAAGTCATTGCAATGTCTGTGGGCCCATGTTCCAGCTGCCTTGAAGAGGGTATGTTGCCACTACTCACAGAGGGATCTGGGATCAGATTTAATGAATTAAGTGTCAGAGAGCCACCGGGAGGTAAGACAAACTCTGTCATGATGGCAGATTGAGGCAACCACCTGGAGGATGAAAAATTTTCATTAAACAGGGTTGCCTCAAAACACCCTGGCTTTATGTACCCTCCCTTCCTAAAATGACAGGTTTCCCACTTTCTGAATAAACTGTGCTTTCTCCTTCTGTTGCAGAAATCATAAACCCTGCATGTACATGAAAGTACCAGAACCCTGCTTAACCAGTGCACACTAGGGTCTGGGGCCATGAGGAAAACCTCTGCTGTTCTGGACAGCCCTCAAGAGCTGTGGTACCAGCAGTGGTGCTTTCTCTAGTAATTTTACCAACCAAGCACATTGCTTGGTTTCTTTTTCCTTTTAACTTGTATGAACAATTTGAGCACCTTTTAAACCCCTTCCACCATGACTGGTTGATATTTGGTGGGATTTTTCTGAACAAGATGTGATTGAGCCACACTTGTACACCTTGTCTGTCAGAAGGCTGAAATGCAAACACCAGCAGAGGTGATAGTGTCCTAGCACCACTATTTGCAGAGAGAGAAATAAATAAGTTGCTAAATCTCAAACCATGTATCTTGTCCAGTTCAAGAGTCCATTTTGGGCAAGGATGCCAAGTGTTTTTGTGCTTGTGGCCTTCTTTTGAAACAACAGTCTGTTTGAGAAAGACTCTCTCTGTTTGTCCTCACCATTTGTTTTTAAAGGCTGACTCAAAGGTCTTCACTGTCTCTTGACTGCTGCAAGAATGTCGGTGAGGGAGGGGCAGGAGTGGATAAAATGCCTAAATTTTCCCAGTGAAGTCAGATCTTATATCTGATATTTACCCTACAGATACACTGCTATATGCATAGCACATAAGCACCCACACAGGCCATAATATCCATGCCTGGTTCAGGTAAGGAGTGTGGCCAACTGATATACATATAAAACTGGGCGAGGACATCTTTGTTGGGTAATGGCCCTTCATGCAGTGCTGGAATCCCATTACTTTAGAGGGTGATATTTTCACTGGAAGGGTTCAAGTATGATTTGAAAGGTCAGTCATGAGCTCATGGGGTTAGTAATGTTATCAATGTAATCACCAGGTATTAGAGGAGCATTATGAAGGCATGCACCCTGTGGAAACAACAGAGCTTTTGCAAACTCATCTCTGTTGCATTATTATTATTATGGCTTCTAAAAAGTAGTGATGGATACAGTCAGAAGCCTCTCTGCAGAAAGCTAGTGATGAAAGGGGTGAGGGACGTTAGCTAATCTCCAAACAGTCCAACCATATTTGCATCAATATTCATGCCATTTGCCCACTATCACAAGAAGTCCAGCAAAACTGCACACTTTTATCACTGGAAGTCATGTCCAGCTCAAATCCCATGAGAAGGGTGAGAACTGCAGATATCTGTGAGAAGCCTGCATTGTCTGGGACTTTTTACAAAGATAAAAAAGAACAAACAAGTAAACCCCTTCAGCTTTCAAAGGGGCTTTATACAAGTGTATTCTGAAAAAGTATGAGAGCAGAGTAACTCTGCATTTAGCTAATTTCTCAAATATAGAAATAAAAAACTTTTTGAACACATTCCATGCTGGGTTTTTCAGAAGAATATTGACCTCCATGCAGGTAATCCTATGCTTCTACGAAAATGATGAAATAACAAAATATCAGTCACAAAAATTATGAAAAAATGAATTCATAGCTTCCTTCTCTCTCCAAGCAGATGAGCTAAAATATCTCCTCAAATTTAGAAGACCACAGAAGAAGGAAAATATCAGACAATATAAGACCAATTGGTCATCTAGTCAAGTCCTGCTTGAAAGCAGCTGCTTCAAAGGTAAGAAGAAAAAGTTTCACAATGAGAAAAATGTGCAATCTATGTTTTGTGAATGTCTGTTCTGGGTAGTTACATTGGAATAAACCCTGAACTGTATATTTTCCAAGGCATTTATTTATTTTAGTAACATCCACATGACAGCAGTAAGACCTATTTTGTACTGAACACGTTGCACAAAGTGCTTGTTCAATAACATATGTGGTTGATATTTGCACACTAAGGTCATTATGCAACACAGTGCCTTGCCTAGTTTTCAAGGTGAGGATCACTTTGAAATCTTGAATCAAATTCAGGATTCATGAATATAAGTACATTAAGGGACCTAGTATTATGATTTTTTAAATGGCCTTATTCTATAGTATGTCATTTCCCCCCATGCATTATTTCTACAAAGTAATTTTCATGTAATTGTTTCTAAAACAAACATTTTCCTGTATAAAATGCATTATTTAAATCATATTAGCTTCCTAGAAGCTATGTAAAATCAGTCACTGGCTGAGTCATTCTCATTTTGCTACAAATATTAGGCCTGCATAAGACATCCTGAAAATATCACACTACTATTTGTATGAACTTTGGTAGAAGCACACTTTCCTTGCATTCTGTGATTGATTTTCTCTACTATTCTTCATTTTGAATCATTCAGAAAAGGATATTCTTTGAAGGAGAGGTGTGATTGCAGTCCTTTCTCTGACCAATTCAGTTTCGTGTATATGGAGGACGAACTTGTGAGCCCCTTATATTTTTAATAATTTCATACATTCATGATTTTCTTCTCTTAACCATTTCCCCCTTGATCCTAAACTGCAGGTGATATTCTAGTCATCCAACAGGCCATCTGTGTGATTCTTAAATTCATTAGTTTCTCAGGCACAAACGCAAACTACACTTGTTCTCACAGATAATGGGTGTGAACCTCCAGCAGGGAGAAAACAGGACTTTGCAATAGTCATTCCCTGGCTCACAGTATATTGACCAGTAGCCTAGTAGATATGGCTTACCTAGGAAGCTGACCTACCTAAAGGCTAGTAAGTAGCCCACAGAGTCTTATATCTTATAATATTTTGGGTTCCAGGAAACTTGTTTGTGAAACATGTTGATGATTTGTGCTTCCAGTCACTTTTCTTTATCTGTTCTTAGCTCTCTACGGGGTTATAACACGTGTTTTAGGTACATACAGGAAGAATTTGTGCTTTGTGTACAACCACAAAACCGAGCAGAATTAAACTGACTCCAACTATTCAGTCACAAATATGAACAAAGTCCACTGGATGCTTACATCACTTCAAAAACACCGGCCAAACAGCAGTAAAGGACTTGTGCCCTTGGTTTACTTTCTGCTGTCCATCTTGATACGAGCTGAACTTACTGTTGGTAAATAGGTTAGTCAAACATTTTGCTTTCTGTAACAATTTTTACTACTCATCAGGATGGTTTGATAAACACAAGGTCATTAAATAGGACTAAACATTTCAATTTCTCCAGAAACTGAAAAATATTAAGGTGTTTTCCTCAGCTGTTTATTCAGAGAGCCAACCTTTCACCTGTTAATATTTAGATGAAGAGTACCACAAAATTCACTGACTTCTGCACCAAGTGTAAACTAATTTTTCCAGATTTGCTTTGCTTTTATATGTGTACATACATCAATGTGATCAGGAAACATTAAATTATATAAATATAACAACAATACATTTTTCCAAACAAGTTGAGGAAGAAAGACAAACATGACAAATTCTTTGCTCTGGAAGAGGATTGCTCGTGCAGGAAGAATAAATACAAACAGCAGAACAGAAGGCTATAGAACAAAGCAACCTCCAAAGTAACATTTGACACTGGCAGTTCTTGAGCCTTTAAAAAATTTTCCTCTCTAATAAAGCCTTAGTGGTAAAACCAGCCACTGACTTTGTTGCTGTTGGTGTCAGTTTCTGATAGAGGGGGGAAAAAAAGGAAAAAAAGCCCTATCGTGATTGATGTTAGAGATTCCATGGCAGACATATGGAAGAGCTAGACTTCTAATTTAAACATTTATGAGCATTAACTAAGATTCTGTTTCAGCAGCTACCTATATTTCCTCTCTTCCCAGTAAGGATGCAAGAAGATTCGAAGTGCATCAGGGACAACAAAGGCTTGAGGGCATGAGAGAAGCTGAAGGGGAGGATAGTGAATGCCAGAATCCTGCAACAGAATTTGTACAGGCAGAGCGAGGAACTAAAATATCTTCACGTATTAGCACCATGAATCCATAAAAGAGCTGTGGTATTTGCTGTCATAACAAGCACACAAGCACACCAGAGTATCTGACAAGGAAGACAATCAGGTGCTGAGGGTACAGAGAGTGCTGAGGCCCAACAGTCATGGCAAGAACAACACACAGAGCATCATTCCATGCTGGACCCGCCCAGCAGCCGCCTGCACATCACCGCTGCAGGTGAGGGGATGCATCAGTAACCTGGATGTGAAATATAACTACACAGAGAAATTTTAAACTGCTTTTCTTCCAATGCAAACACTGTCCATGCCCAAGCTGCCCCACAGTTGCCTTCTCATGTCCTGTTCCAATTTCCAAAGGACTTTTTCCCCTTGTTACGCACTCAGCATTCTGCTTTGCTTGAGTTGGTGGTACTATACAAGGTAAAGGCAAAACATCACAAATAAATTATGCTTTATTATGCTGCAGATATAGAAAGATAAGGAAATTCAATAGAAAAGGTACAAAGGTAGATTTTAATCATATGTGTACACTCAGCTTTGACTGAAGATGAGACTTGCATACACTGCACATCTACAGGGCCTTAAAATCTGTTGGTTATGCATTATACATCTGAAACAAAGTCTGAGGAATTGAGTTCATCTTGCAGCCTGTTTATGGAAATCTACTGGTGTGATCTCAGAGAGACTACAGCACAGAGAGTTTTCACTTTAGGATGAGCATTATAATGAAAATGAGCCATCTTTCAGGATTTTTCAAAGTTAGAATATCTTTATCTTTCCTGAAACAGTGGTTGAGGAATAGTCTTTATAAAGATCTGTGGATTTTAGTTTGATTGCTGTGACTATGGTGTTCAAGACTAGATACTTTATCTGGCTTAGTTTGGAAATAGCACTGGCACAGATACTAGATACCAAGAGAAACTTGATGGGGCGGGGTTGGTCGGATCCAAATTTCCTGTATTTTCTGGGAGGTATTCTGAAATGTAGAACAAAAAAATCACAACCTACTAGGCAGAATGGAAGGATATGTCCTCACACAGCTGTACTCCTTATTAAAGAAGGCATATCTGAGTGAGCATAATTAATAAATTGCCATAATGACACGTGGATGTGCTTCAGTCACCCAGGGATGAACTGCTGATGTTTGAAGGAAAAAGGCTACACTGACACAGCAATGCTATAACTGACAGTAGTCCTAGTGAGTGTTGCAAGGCCTTAAGTTTTATTTTATTTGTTCAAAACCTTCAAATCTTTCAATCCACCCAGCTGGAAGCATGTAGTCTTATCCCATGCATTCTTCATTCTGTCTAAAATGGCAAAATCAGGTGAAAAAAGAGGAAGTTTCTCCTTACTCCTCACCTGCACAGATCAAGTTTTGAATGGCCTTCCCATGTGCTCTGCTTATCTTGAACTATGAATACCAATGAGGAACTCAGCTGACATGCTTTGCCAGTAAATTAGAGTAGCAAGAAATTGAACTAACTTCCTTCATTTCAGACAGCAGCTCAATCTCCTTCAGTCTCTAGAACCAGTCTGAGAATCACTGTAAGGCACATAACTGGTATACCAGAAATCAAATAGTTACATTTGATTAACATATTAACATATTTGATTACATATGGTATTAACTAACAAATAGTTAATACCATACTTAGGTGTGTAGCAAACAGCTCTGCTTCCATTCAGTAGGTTGCACTACGAAATAGTACATACAGAACCTGTGGCCCAATGAGCAAAAACATTTTACAGTACAAACCCTTCCAGTTATGGCTGGTATTTGAAACTGTTAAGGAAAACCATGCTATCAGTTTGAGAGTGACTGTTAGTCTGAGCAACAGATTTTCTACTGACAACAGATTATTTTAAGTATTTTACAAGTGGACATAACAGTGTCTTTCCAAAAGTATGTGCCAGATCCTCCAATCTGAACAAACAAACCTCTAAATAACTCTCCAAATAATCTTTAAATAGACCTCTAGTCTTTTCTAGAAATGATGGTGTGTATTTTCAGGCCAGAGTTTTTTTTCTCAAAGTTTTGCAGAGTTTAGGGAGTGTCATAAACATAACCCCTATTAGGTTGCGACATTCACTGTCGCTTTTTTTTAATATACAGTGACCTTCAGTATTGTATTTTTGACATGTTCCCTTACCTTAGAAAGCTTCCAACTACATACTTTCCTTTCAAAACCTGGCCAGGCTCCATTTTGCTACTGTTAACACAACCTTAGGCACATGCTGTGAGGCTTGTTTATACCTGGGATGTAATCCATCCTCTCACATCTAGGATGGTATCAGGAGATCCATATTCCTCACTCAGTGTGACTGTGAGGACAAAGCCATGCATCAAAAACATGCAAAGTAAGAGATAAGAAGTGAAACATCAAGAGAGAAATGAAAACCATGAGATATAAAAATCTGCATGTGGTGCAGATCTGTCACTTGCTGTGGTTGTTCCTACCAAATGGCCTCTTGAACAATTTTTCTGGGTGGAGGATCCCCTACAAACTTGCCCAGCAGAGGCTATCTCTTCTGTGTGCTTTCCTTTTGGTCTTACTGGTCAATATACATTAAAAATAACTTGGAGAGACAGTGAATTGCTTGGGACACAGGGTATGCAGATGTCACTAAATTTATTTTGCACTCTTTGGCCAAAGATGCTCAGACATTTTAGGAAATTTCAATGGGGTGTACCCATGGTTATTTAATTAAAAATTTGAACTTTCCTAAAAAACTTAGGTACCTGCTAAGTTTATGGAAGTTTTGGGTTGTAGCATACTAGACCTATAATTATCCACTTCTGAATGGATATTTATTAGTGCTTGTGTTCACTTGGTCCCCCAGTCATCTCTTTGGAGGCAATGTTACAGTAGGTGAGACTATCTCAGTTTTTCAAAATAATAATACCAGACACTAGGAACAGAACCATGGTCATGGAGCATTATCAGACCTGATTTCATCTCTAAAGCAATAATGTATTACTGGTTAAATGGCACCTGCAAGTGTTCACTTTTCAGGCAGACTGCAAAGCCTAGATAGTTTCACAGAGTACTGGAAAGGTACACTTGTTTTATTTGGATTTATAAACTCCAATCGAGACCTGTGACATGTTCTGAGTGATTATTTTTCCATTCCTTAAGAACAAAACACTTGTCTCACTTGAGAAAAATTAATAAACTAAAAGTGTTCTAAAAAGGATATAGTTTAGGACAAGAGGGGAATATTTGTTTTCCCAAAACATCTTTCTGCTGTTGCGATCACTGACACACACCGTATGTTCTGTGCTAGGTCTGACTGCCACGGAGTAGGGTGATAACCCTGTTGACAACTCAGTTGAGTGAGGTTAGTGATATACATGTCATCTGGTTAAAAAAAGCAGTGCAAGACATGTTTTGCTTAAATATCTGTTGAATTGCTGCTGTATCTTCAAGAGAAAATACTTAAGAATGGAAAAAATGAAGCCAGCTCAAAGTCTGAGATATTACCGTGCTGGCAGACCTTGGTGTTACTCAGTATAATAACAGTGGCTGACATGACTGACTCAATAAGGACTTGAGAGGGTGGAGTGGTCTGGAATATGTAGGAAAAGGAGGATATGGCAAGGCATGGGCAGTACTTGTGGTACATGAAATCACTTTGTGACTTTCACTGGTCAGTTATGTGCACTACGAAGTTTTGCAACATTTTGTCCTTGACAAAATGTCTTGTTTCTTTTGGACATTGCATTTTGTAAGAACCTTCATAGAATCATAGAAAATGCTGAGTAGGAAGGGACCCATCAGGATCACCAAGTCCAACTCCTGGCCCCGTGCAGGACACCCAAAGAACCACATCGTGTGGCTGGGAGTGTTATCCAAATGCTTCAGACAAGCTTGGTGCTGTGACCGCTTTCCTGGGGAGCCTGTTCCAGTGCCCAACCACCTTCTGGGTGAAGATCCATTTCCTAATACTGAACCTAAACTTCCCCTGACACAGCTTCATGCCATTCCTCAGGTGCTGTCATGAGTCACCACAGAGATCAGTGCCTGCCCCTCCTCTTCCCTTTGCAATGAAGTCTCCTCTCCGTCTCCTCTTCTCCAGGCTGAACAGACCAAGTGACCTCAGCCACTTCTTGTGTGGCTTCCCCTCATGACCCTTCACCATCTTTGTTGTCCTCCTTCGGACACTCTCCAGGAGCTTGATATCTTTCTTATATTGTGGTGACCAAAACTGCACACAATATTCAAGGTGAGGCCTTGAAAAAACCCCAAGGCATCATTCCCAGTGCAGACCAGAGCAGGACAATCCTCTCCCTCGACTGGCTGGCGATGCTGTGCCTGACACCCCCCAGGACACGGTTGTCCCTCCTGGCTGCCAGGGCACTGCTGACTCATACTCCACTTGTCATTGACCAGGACTCCCAGGTCCCTTTTCCATAGCACTGCTCTTCACCCTCTCATTCCCCACTCTGTACATACAACCAGGGCTGCCCTGTTCCAGGTGCAGAATACAGCACTTGTCCTTGTTAAACGTCTTATGGTTGGTGATTGCTCATCTCTGATTTGCCAGGACTCTTTGCAGGGCCTCTCTGCCCTTGAGGGAGTTGACAGCTGCCCCCTGTTTGCACAATTATTTGGAGAACAAATAAATGAACACTTTTCCTGCATCATCTTATGAAAGGTAAATGTGGCCATTTCATGAGTCTGCACACATCTAAGTATGTACACTGTCAGGGTCCTGAGGATATTCTCCCTCCACCCTCCCAGGGCTTCTGGCTGCCAGACCTGCAGGCCTCCTTAGGCACAGGGTGCACATGTCTGGTCTTGAAAAGATCTGTTGGGGGAAGCTGCTCTGCAAGGTCCCAGTGGGACTCCCTGCTTAGCTTGGGAGTAGCTTTTAAGCGAAGGGTCTCATTCTCGGTGCACTCCTGCAGCTGACTTGCTTCTGCCTGTTTTTCACCTTGACAGCCTTGGACTTGCCTCATATCTGAAGACTTGTCTAATGATCTGGTCGACCCTGTTTGCTGTCACAGGACCTGTCTTGCCCATGGGGAGCATTGCTCAGATGCTATAAGGAGGTGCTCTTGTCAGGGAGGGTCCTACCTGGCCTGGTTTGCTTTTACTCTTGGCTCCCTGGCATATAAACATACATACTCTTACCTATCTACATGAAGTTGCATTTTTGAGCTGTTCTTCATTTCACTTTCTATCGATTTGTTTTGCCACTCAGGCTATCAGTGGCTGTGGGACACTGACTTATCTGTGCTTACATCCTAACTATGGAAACCTTCACTTTTAAGTACCAGAGGAGATGACATGAAGGGGAAAAAAAACCCAAGCAAGTGGTCTTGGTCTTGTATAAAATGAAACTGCAGCGGTGTTTTCACCAGCAAGTAAATTGGGAAAATATCTGCTCAAGCAACTGAGACTGCACCCAATAAATTTGTGCTCTGAAGGCCTTGAATAATTCAATTCCAATAAGCACAATAATTCTGTTTTAAGACAGCAAAGAGAATTGCTTACTATATTAAAACTACTTGACAAAGGCAACTTGAGAAACCAAAGTAATTTAAAAAAAAATACAGTAAAAGAAGAGAAACACAAAATTGCACTGGAGATGATCAGGCTTCCAGACCAGATCCAGGTTTAGGGTATAGTACTTTTCCATGTCTTAAAAAATAGACAAAAGTAAAAATAATGAAAGACAGGTACACAGAGTAAGAAAAACTGCTACAATGAAGCCATACTGCATGTACAGAAACCAAGAAGTCTTGAAGGGCAGGGGTAAGATGACCAAATATATTTAGTTCAAGAACTACATATCCATCATGGTAAACTAATATTATTTCAGTCTAAGACACAGATAAATGTGACCTGTCATTGATTATTTTGATTTCTTTGGATAACAAGGATGAGAATTAACTACGAGACCAACTACGAGAATTAACTACGAGAATTAACTACAGCACCAAGCACATGTGGTCTGTGCTGATGATACTCATAATTTTTTTTGAAATTAAAAATAGGTCAATTATAGGGGAAAAATTGAGTTAACTTTGTTGAGCAATGCGAGGTTGCTACAGAAGCACAGGCCATGCTGCAGGCATGCAGATGTCTGCAGTTGCAGCCATGAGAGGCAGAATCACCTTGCGCCCTTAGCTGAAGAAACATAGTTAGCAGACAAGGTGGAACATTTCAGCAGTGTGTGCTGCCACAACAAAAGGAGTACAGTGTTCTCATTAGGTTGTTGTACTCCCGTAAGAAGTATCAAACTTGCTTCTTGTGGGTTAATGGTTAGACCCTGTCCTAGCTGTCAGTGTCAGGACCACTGGGAACTACTCACAGGGATTATCTGTGAGGTTTACACTTGCCAGCTAAACAGAGCCAAATCAGGTTTAGCTAAATTGCAATCATCACAGCCTTATGTAATGCAATACTTTTCATGTCTTTACTAAGGTTATCTGCAGGGGACTTAATCATGTTACAGTAAGCACTCTGTCTTGATGTTCCCTAATCCATGACAGCTTGCACAATTATTTGGAGAACAAAATAATTAATACCAACATATGTCCTCAGCTGACTGATTTTCTCCTGATTTCATATGTAGTTGAAAATGTTGACTGGAGACTAAGATATGTACAAAACTACCGGAAGAAAGCAGATTTGGGTTTTTTTTTCTTTTTGTTACTTATATATTTATTTCAATAGTAAAAGGCACATATAAATTTAAATAAATAAATAAATGCCTAACAAGACATTTTAGGTTGCCTTTGTGCATAACAAAAAACACACAGACGATTTTTCCTAAGTAATTAATTACCTTTCTGTAACTGTCCAAATTACATTTCTATCCCCTATAGCTAAAAATATGTAGATATGAATGCTTCTGATGGGTGTAGCTGGTGATTTATTCTTTTGGGTTTTTTCTCCCCCTGCTAAAATTAGTAGATCTAAATCCCTCTTCTTTTTCTCCTCCTCCCCTTGATTTTTTTCTAGGCTTTATGTTTCCTTCTAAAAGAAAAAAGGTTTAAAATTGCACCATTAGACATACAACACCAGAATGGAAAATTCTGAGCAGAAGTGCTTTTTCTTTTCATTGACACTGCATGATCTTAAGGGTAAAGAAAGATTTAGTCTGTAGTGTATCCATGCTTCTGGATTTGGTCACGTTTGTGTTCTTAGAATCCTTTAGCCACATCTTGGAAATTGCAGCGTGCAGGACAGCGTGGCTGGGTGGGTTTGCACACAAGTGAAAAATGTAGGAATGCCAGCTCTTGCTAGTTTGAAGGAAAGACTTCATACTGACACCACTGCAGTCTGATGGGCCATGACCTGCTTTTGGGACAGAGCAGTCTTCTAGACATTATGATGCTGAAACCAAACACAGCATCAGATGTTCCAGCTCTGAGCTCTTGAAAGGGACTAGTCCATCACAAATTCAAAAAGTAGCCATTTTCAAATTGATTGCCATTCTGCCGTGAGACTGATACCTTTGCTTTTTTTGCTTTCACGATTTTGCATTTTTTAAAGAATGTAGTTACTTTTGCTGAGCTATACTGACTGCACCTATTTCATTCAAATTCCAGAATTTGCTGGAGCAGAGGAGATTGGCTGGATCTTCCCAGGGGGCCAACTCAGCTCCATGGATGCAATTCAAACCTCCAGCTTGAGGCTCCCACACAGAAGGGGCCAGGACTAAAAGCTGTTGCTGGCCTTTATGAGGGCTCTGTACTTAACGCTCCCTTGTAAGGATTTCACTCACCTAATGCTCCACTGTAGTCAAAACTCAAGTTCAAAAGAGAAAACTGCCAGTGAAGGTTCCCACATAGGGCCCAGGAGAAAAAGCCCTTGGTGGCCTTCACCTTTGTTTCCCCGTCCACAGTCCCACTCACGCTGGCGCTCTGTGCTTGTGTGGCCTCCTAAGGACCTTACTGTCTAACTTTAGGCACAGTCATGAGTCAAAGAAGAAAACCTTCAGTAACATTTCCCACACAGGCGTCAGAGTTAAACCTATCTGTAACTCGCAATTTTCCTTGGCAGTCCCTTCACAGCACTGCAAGTACTGCTGCTTTGCACCTGCTCTTCTATCTCACTACTCCTTCACCCCAATGTGAGCCTTGACCCAAAAGAGCAAGCCTCCAGCTAGGGCACCTGAGCAAGAGGAGCCATGAGTGAGAGCTGTTGTGGCCCACGGCGCCCACTGGAAACTCCTTCACCTGCATTTGTCCTAAGGCCTAACCCTCAGCCTTGCCAGAGCCCAGGAATCTACGGGAGAGCCATTCCCTTGGGCTCACAGAAGGGGCTTGGGGTTTCCAGATCTTTTTCTTAGCAGTCCGTTCATCACCAAACAGGTCTCCCACGCGCAATCCTCCCTCAAGGTGCACGTTTGCCCGCCGTTTACACCCCGGGATGCTCTCCCCGCAATCCCTGGAGCTTTCTTCCCGCGGACCGTTGAGAGACAAGGACTGTCCTTCCACGTTCCTGCTGCCGCTCCAGGAGCGCCTTCGCCCTCTCCAGGACTGCCCCCGGCCTGTTGATGCTTCCCTGTATCCCGGCCCGCGGCTTCCCGCCGACAGCCCAGCCCAGCCCCACCCAGC
>WEIV01012294.1:20261-39747 GCA_013390005.1 Calyptomena viridis
CAGCGCCGGTCACCGCCCGTCACCGCCGTCTCTGCAGGTGAGCGGGACGGGGTCCGGCCGCCACAGCGGAGCTGTGGGCACCGGGCTCCGGCGGTGTCAGGGAACGGGGAGGGGGCAGCGGCGGGCCCGAACCTCCCGTGTCCGGCTGATTCACTGCGGGCTGCGCTCCCCTCCCCCTTCAGCCGGGGCGCGCCCGCTGCGCGTCCGCCTTCCTTGGGGCTGAGGAAGGGCCACCTTGGGGGCAGGCGGACGGGCTCGGTTGGTCCTGTTTCGGCCTAATTATTGCTTCCACTAGGTCGAGCACGAAGTTGTGTGGCGCTTGTGCGAGTGCACCGGGTGCTGCATTAAGCGGGGCTTGTCCTTACTGGAGGAAAAGGTGGAAAGGCGGGGAGGGTGGTGGGCGCGGTGCCGGAGGGCGCTGGAGAGACCTGGAAAGGCACGGTGTCCTTGGCATCCTCCTCGGGGTTTGCCCATGGTTTGAAGGGTAATGCCATAGTGCTGCAGATAAGGGTCAGGGGATGGGGTCACGGGAGCGGTGTGACACGGGGACACGGGGATATTCGCTAAATCTGCGCCGCCGGGTAAACAAAGGTGACACTGGTGACCCGCAGGTTCATGGCTGTGACCCACAGCCGGGAGGAGTTTCAGGCTGTAGAAGTGTGCACGCGGCGAAGCATCACTGGTGGGTTTTCAAGTGTGCGGAAACGAGATAATTGTGTGAGAGAGAGAGGCACTGCGCCCGTGTGATTCCAGCCTGTGAAACCTATAAAAACTGCAGTCACTGCAAACTGCTTTTGAGATACGCACCGAAAATGTAGTATTTTTTTCAAGACACGATAGGCTTACTGTATGAGAAGGCTGATTAGACTTCTTGTAAAAGGTAGATCAAGATTTTTCCAGCATTTTGAAATTACATTTTCCTGCCTCATCTTTGCACAGCTTTGGTCTTTTGCACTATGCTTTCTGGTTTAAAATGGAAAACCGAACCGAAAATACTACTTCAGCTATAATCCAGTTATAACAGATCTGTACTAGTGTTGATGAAACTAACAGGAAGCACCTTTTTTGGAAAAAGTGCAAAGTAGGATCAAGACAAACATCTCATTCTTCTTAACTTGGCAGGTTGTCAACACTTAGAGGGCAATCTGCAGTCTAGAGGATACTACTACAGAACAGAAGTCTACTCGTTTCCTTTTCACGTGTGTAGGAGTGTAGCACTGCAAATGGAGGTCTTAATGCCTTAGTTTTTCTTATGTTTTTCTGGGTGTCTGATGTGTTCAGTTTCCAGATCTGCAAGCTCCTTTATGCATTTTCTGACCATTATGAACGGATGTTACATAAAATAAGTATTGTGGGCTTCAGTGGTAATTAGCAGGTTCTTTTTCTGTTGTAAGTATATCTATATAAACTACTAATTGCCATTTTACAGTAGTACAGGTGGTATTGCAGGTAAGCATTGTGTGGATCTCTGTTGGTGTAGGAAATGTAAATTCACATGATGACACAGGTATCAGGCTCTGTCATAGCTTGAAAGATAAGTTGATCCGAGGGCTCTTTAAAATTTTGAGGTATTACAGTCCTGATAGAAGAGCTTTTTGCAGGAGCTTTTTGTTGTTCCTGGTTAAAGAAAGCTGTAACATCGAACAACTGAGGCTTTTTAGCGCTGAGAACCAGAACAGAAACTGTTCAGTTGCGCAAGCTGAGTACACCCTCTTTTATTTCCCTCCTAGCCGTGAGATGTACTTCGCTTCTTTCACTGCTTGCCGTCCTTTTCTCTGGGAACTTTTTGTTTGGCGCTGGCAGCGCCTTCGCGGCGCGCGTGGAAAGGCCTGGAGCCGCCGGGGGCGCGCGGGCGGCGNGACAGGGAGCAGCCGCAACCAAATACCGGCTCTGGAGCCATCGGCGGCTCCGTGTGCCCTTGGCAGGGAGGGTGTTTCTGCCGTAGGCAGGGTGTTGAATCCCGAATCCTGTTGAAAATCTTCGGTAAAAGGCGATGTGGGTGAATGCTTGTATTAAAAAGACAATCGAACAACCCGCCCCCCGCCAAAAAAAAAAATCACAAAAAAAAAACCCCAAACAAACAACTAAACTCCAAAACTGTGGGTTTTTTTAACATTCCAAACCCATTGTCTTTGTCCTGCAGCGTGCAGTACCATAGTCCCAAACTCCCCATGTTCGGAAAAAACAAGAGCCAGATGACTGAAAAGCAGCCTTCTTTCTTCAAGTCTGGGTTAACTTTAATATGAATGGTCAATTTAAATATTTTTGCAAAAGGTTTGGAACAGGTTCTTCAGTCTTTCAAACTTATACAGGCTGAAAGACCTTATTCAAGTCTTTCAGAGTTCAGGTCTTTCAACCTTGTATAGTAAATGGTCATTGAACTACTGTGAGAGCATTTAATTTGGTTTGCTTCTGGTCACCACACATTGTTGTCCATCTTCCAGGATCTCCTAAGTCCTAAAATGTGACATCTTGTATGTCTTGTAAAAGTTCTGCCATTCCAGAAATATTTGTTGTCATAGAGAAGATAATAATTCTTGTTTACAAGCATAGAAGCTTATTAAGTTCAAAGGGAGAGAGAAGGGATAAAGCCTGTATAATCTAAATGCCTAGGTATGTCTTTTAGAGCAGTTAAAAAGAAATACCCAGATCTAGAGCCTAGTTTTTGTGGGATGGGGGAGGTTTCTACATGGTTTGATAACTGTGCAGTGTTTCAGTAGAATATGCTTCTCTTTTACTCAATAAGATTATTCTGGATTTCTAGAAGGTCAGAGATGTAGCTTGCTGGGATATGTGCAATAAAACATGTACTGCAGTAGACCCTGGAATAGTCTAAGAGGCCTAGGAACAGTATGGTATGTCCTACCCTGTGTAGGGGAAAAATCTGTAGAAAGAATACAACAGTTGTAAAAGTTTCTGTTTTGGTGTGAAGGATGTTGGTGGTTTGTGTTTATTGGGGAGTTTTTTTGTGGGGGTTATTTGTTTATTTGTTGAAGTGTACGTTTTGGAACCGTGCTATTGGGAAGAAGAGAGAGGTCATATGGTCCAGAAACCATAGGGATTAATATTGCTTAGCGGTAGCCTGGTAATTAATTAACACATTCTTTTCTATAGCCAGTCTCCTCTAGTTTGCCTGTCTCCAGTTTGATCAGGTGAGAAGACAACTTACTGGAAGTGCCAGTGAATACAGTCTATTCTGTGAACATCTCTCCAAGAAACCTTGATGGCATCTGTGTAGCATTTAATGGGAATTTAATGCCTGCGGGCAAATACTTGGTTGGATGTCTTAGACTGAAAGCTAAAACTATGATTGGAGTCTGGCCCCTGAGATCAACTTGTTTGTCACAGTAGCTGGTGGTCACTGGCTTGAGCCCTCAGAAATGGCTGAGTGGGTAGCAGATGAACTTTCTGTCACTCCACAGTTCCTCACCATCTCAGACATGTTCAGTGTAAATAGTAAATAGTGTTTCAGAATAAGTGCATGTGACTGTTTTCTCTGTTGCCATCAGTTTTTCTGAAATTATTCCAATCTGATCTAGTCCCTCTAAGCAGTTGAAAACTATGTGTGAATCAGAGTTCAAAGTGCTTTTCTTGACTTTCTACTTGAGAGCTACAGCTGACTGTTTGCCATTTCTGTGTAATGTCTGCCAGGAGCAAGGAACGTTGGAATGAATCTGCCTCCCAGTGTGTCTTAACTTACTCAAGATCCCAGCTGCAGTGAGCTTCCAGGACAGAAGGTTTGTGTGACAAATAGATCTCAAGCCTGCTTTTAAGGAAGAGATCTGTTCAGGTAAGTTTGTTTCATTCATTCGTGTGTTTGTTACCTCCCTCCGTCCACATATACCTGATGCACCACTTGGGAAGGGGATAAAGAAATTGGCCCAAGATTCCAAAGGAGGTACCTGCAGAGGGTAATGAGTATTCACCTGCAGCTGATCTTGGAGCCATACTAAGATCAGGACACAAGCTGTCAGTGAGACAGCAAGTTACTGCAGACTTCGTAGCTGTTCTGATTTCAAATTGTATGCTGTGGCTGAGGTTTGCCTTGGATCCCAGTGTCGCTGTACCTGGGCAAATACATGTATTCAGGTCTGCACCTTGGCTTGAACCACAGCATTTGTTCATCTTTTGGATGTGGGAAATCCTTAGAGACATCTGCAATTCCAAGAAACCACACCTGTTGGGTGTAGGTGAGGGTGGGAAGGTTGGAGCCAATGAGTAACAATAACCAAATATGAGAACTTGTCACAACTAAAGTGGCATGAGAACACCTGTCAGTTTAACTTCATTTTCATCAGATCGAATGATAATTGATTGAATGTGATGCTAATTTAATTTTTAGAGGAGAGTGATGCTTTGTTTTCTGTTGTATTTCTACACCGTAGTCATTAAGTTCACTTGAGAAACCCTGTTGAGTGAATTTAATCCACATGACTAATTTTTGCATGGAAATTATTTGACTTCGCTCCCCTCAGATTTCTTGTAATGATTTTGTGTCTGTAAAATATGATTAGTCATTGTAAGATAGCTGAGTTATTGATAAGAATTGAGAGCAGCAAGTAACAGTGATGCTTTATATGCTGAAGCATGATTAGATATTATTGAAGGTTAGTAGGCAAGGAAACCATTTAGAAATAGAAATTCTGAAGTGAATAACTGTCGGGTTAATCTTTATAGTAAGTTCAGAAGTCAGCATGTCGTGGAATGTCACATGAACTATGAGTAAACTCTTTGTTCTTTCTGGGGCTTTGATATCTTGATATTTTTTTGCAGAAGTGCAGTATATGTGAAGGTGGCATGTTGGAGTCCAGGATATAACAAGTGCTTTAACAGTGGCATTAGCTAATAGAATATCCAAGGAACAGATATCAGAGACCAGGCAGTTTTTTTGGTCATAGCTTTAAATGTTTGAGCTGTATATTTTATACTCTTTATTGAAGATTTTATAGGTCCAAACCTGAATTTCCTTTGAAAGGCATAAAACTTCAGACAAATTTGATGTTTGTTTAGATTTCTATTAAACTGAATGCTTTTTCTTTAGCTTAAGTTTTAATTTTTTTCAACTGTGTATCAAAGGAAGCACCATGTGCACACGAGTAAAAGGATTTTTGGCATTCTCTGGTTATTTAATCAAGCCTCTTGCATTAGGGCAGAATTTTGGCATTTAGGTGTGTGACTGCCTCCCCTCCACTACCTGACATATGAGTGGATGGGACCTTCAGTTACTGAGTCAATGCTGGATGCTGCTGTACAGCATATACTTTAGTGCCTGAAACCATTGCTTTTATAGCAAACTCCATGAAAACATTTTACTGAAGTTACATCAGTTATATTACTGATAATACAGGCATTTTTAATTCAATAGGGACAGTCAATGTTTTGTCTAGATAGGTATATACATGTAATACTGAATTTCAGCCTTATTTTATATTACAAGTTTGTAGGGTTTCCCACTGTGTCACTGCAATATAATTGGCACTTAAGGTGTGCTTCAGAAATCTACCTGCTGCCTTCAGACTAGCAGACTTTCATTGGGCAACATAGTGGTGTTTAAAATACCAACATGGATTTAAAAATTTTGTATAATAATGCACTTGTGCTTTTCAATGAAGAAAAAGTTGCTGGAATAATGTTGAAAGGCTGAGATGGATCATTTTCTAAGAAGTTCATGTTGCAAAGTCCACCTTCTTTTATCCTCCAAACTAATAGTACATGTTTGTCAGGTGCAGAAAACTTGCTGGTTTTGAGTATTTGACTGCTACTACCAATTAGAATTTCAAGATATGCTGTCCATTTAAAGCAACTGAAGCACAGGATTTCTTGTGCAGGCCTTAGTGCTTTATAAGTTTATTTTTTGAAACAGATGTCTTATGAAAACTCCTATATTAAATTTCATAAAGCATCTCTGCTATGTTAGAACTGTATAAAAATAGCAGGATCGATGGTTCAAGCCCTTAATCCTCTTAGTGGCTCTTCACTGGACTCTCTCCAGTAGTTTCATTTCTCTCATTGGGGAGTCCAGAACTGGACACAGTTTTCAAGGTGGGGCTTCACCAGCACTGAGTGGAAGGGAAAAGTCACTTCCCTCAACCTGGTGGCAGGTTTCTGCCCCCAAGGATTCTGTTACCTGCCTTTGCTTCAAGGGCACCTTGCTGGCTCATCTGCAACTTGCTGCAGCTTTGTTTTCCAGCTGATCAGCCTCCAGTGTGTACTAATGTGTGGGGTTACTCCCCCCCAGGTGCAGGACTTTGCACTTCTGCTTATTGAACTTAACAAAGTTTCAGCCTGCCTTTTTCTCCAGCCTGTCAAGGTCCATGTGAGTGGCAGTGAAAACCTTTGGTTTATCAGCCACTCCTCCCACTTTCAGTCCCTGTACTTGTAAATCCATCTGCAGTTTCAGTTTGGTTCTTTTTTTTTTTTTTCCCCCATCTTCAAGCTTTTAGATCTGTTTGGCAGCTACTGCTTTTGCATCAAACTTCTGGAAGAGTGTCAGACTGATACACTTCAGAACCTCTTCAGAATTAAAACTGGTCAAGATATTCTTGATGAGGGTTACAAAGATAACTACACTTATAAAATATTTTGGAAGACTCTAACCCTTCACATTTGTGCAGTAAGAGACCCTGCTGTGTGATGTAAGTATTAGATACACTTTTTGGTTTGGAGAACCTTGTTTGCATGAGTGTTTTTCAACAAAGCAAAAAAACCCTCAAGCAACCTTGATTATCCATAGATTGCATCCACTTCTGGGATGGCTGCATAGGTCAGTCTTGCCATTAAACTGTAGTTGATGGCAAAGTGTGGAAGTAAACTAACATGCTAGCAAGTTATTTGAGGGTGTTGGCACTGGCTTTGTTGTGCTTCACTATATATCATTTCATTCCAAGCACATTACCTAGGCAAAGTCATCTACCATAGGGTAGTCTGAATTATTTTGTGTAGGTGGTACTGAAGGCCTGGACTGATAAGACCATTAATAATTGAAATCTGAAGAGAAATTCTGAGTGTTGCATGAGGAGATTGGATAGATGTCTCAGTGTTTGGAATTCTCTCTCTTTTAATTTAGTATCTAGTGTTAAATCAACAGATCTGAGCAGAAGCAGTTACTGACTGATTTGTATAAAACAAAATGCATTCATATTTTTGTTTTTTTAGAAGAGCAGAAAATGCAGATTTCCATAGCGATAGCTTGCACAGCTGAGAGAAAATATTTGGTCACTGTCTCAACACAAACACAGTGCAGATGTTCTTGTGTTTTAATGCTGGCTCTGATTTCATTAAGTCTTTCCTCAGACTCTTGGAATTCGGTGATCTACCCGAAACTGTTAAATTATGTTATCAAATATACAAAATAAACTGTCTGTTTTCATCCAAAAGTTGTAAAATACCGGATAAAACTTTCTCAATTTTTTCAATATTTAAACAGGTTTCAGAGTTGAAGTCTTATGGGAACTTGTGAGAACTCCAGAATTATTTTCCAGTCCTCTGTGGCTGCTTTTAACATTCAAACAGGAACTCTTACTGCTTTGCATGTTAATAGAAATAGATTCCCTCCCCCTCCTGCTTTTCTCTTTGAAATAAACTGGTTTAGGGTCAGACCCAGATTTTGGGGTAATTGCTAGGTTTCCCAAGACATTCTTAGTTCATGGTGTTTAGTTTTAAATGGAAATTTAATGATTTTTAAATATGTTTACCAATTAAAATTGAGTGTAATATAGTTTCATTTGATATTTCTACTTCCCATCTTAAAGACTCCTTAAGCGATGTAATTTTAGATGATTTAGTTGCACACTTTTCACTAGTCTCTAGCTCTTTTTGAAACCTGAGTGCTAGGCTAAAATTGGAAGTTACAAGTTTAGTTTTTAGGAATGAATGAAGAATTCTTCAAGGGCAGGCTTCTGTTGTGATTTGTTAGTTTTTTTATTTTACCTCTAAGCTTGCCTAGTTGGAACCAGGCAGGAATCAGAAGACAGAGCCTATGTGTGATAAGATGCTTCTCATTGCTTTATTGGTGGTACCTTGCATCTGCATGAAGTTGTGAGGACTTCCAGGTAATTCTGAATTCAGAACTGCCATCTTAGGTAATGTGTGTGTTTCCATTGGATGTCAAGTCTACCCACCATCTATGAACACTGTGGTTTGGGTGCCATGTCTATTTGAGAGTCTAACAGTGTGAAACCTGTATGTGGTGGTATGTAGCAGAGTTCTCAGAGAAACTGTATGCAGTGATTTCTTTTTGAAGAAAACTGTCAATCAAAGTAGAATATTTGGAGATAATTGTTTTGTGAGCTTGGTTTGGTCACTGGTGGTTGTATGCCTTTCATATAAAAGATATATCTTATATATCTATAAATCTATAAAGAGATGTTAAAAAATCTGTGAGGAGAGGCTCAAACTAAATTGTCTAGGTTGCTAATTATTACACAGTCTTTCATCAAGGTTTTAGCTGCTTTGGATCATTTTCCTCTGTGTTAATTTGCATCCTTTGCAGGAAAAGAAACTATAGATGCGAAAACTACATTTAGGTAATGTGTGTGTTTCCATTGGATGTTTGAACTCCTGATAGGAGTGATAACAGGATTTTCTCTATTCAAGAGGAAGAGGAAATGGGGGAAAAAAGTTTTTGGCATGAGCCAAGCAGGGTATGGGAAGCAAGTGTTTAAGATGAGTTCTGAGATAAGAGGTGACATCCTCTTAAAGCAGAGGAATTGCTTTTTTTGAGGTATAGGTGATGACTTAACTCTTTTTAGCACTGTCATTTCATCCATATTAAAAAAAAAAGCTTACGAAACCTACAGAAACATGAAAAGATCCATTCTCAATAGCATTTCCAGAAGTAACTGCTTCAGGAATTAATATCTTCTTTTGTACAGTGTGCTGTCATACATTTAGCTTTTGTATCATGGCTTGGTGCTTTTTACAATGCACATGGTAATTCTTTCACTGTCTTTTAGACATAGTGTTCTGTATTATGTGCTTCAGAGAGACATTATCAACCACTAGTAACTTCTTACATGCCTGTGTTAAATGGAAGTTGTCCTGCACGTGGGGCCTCTCTTAGCTTCAGATTTTCCAGAGCTGATGCTCCTATCGCCTTCTGTGACTGTAGGAACATGTAAGCCCTAACACAGACTGTTCAGGGTCTGCAGCCTGAAGTCATAAGGTCTGTGAGTTAAACCTCAGTCTTTGTAGTGTAAATGTCATGAAACTGCAGAAATAGCAGTCTGAAGATGCTTTATGGTAGGTATAGAAGCATAGTTTTTCTGGCCATTAGGACATTAGTGTGCTGTGTGTTTTCTTGACTTAAAAGTGACATCTAACATAGCAGTATTTGTTTGTAACAATGGAAAAAAATTTGTGCAAAGTTTTGTTTGGCTCAGGCAGAGGTATGAAAAAGGAAGAGGAGAAAGATCTGCAGCTGTTACAGCACGTTTGAATTGCAGTAAAGCCAAATAAGAGCAAGGAACAGGCAGGTTTCTTCTTTAAATAAATGGAAAAAAACCAAATGATCAATAAACGAAATTTTAAGGAGCAAGTGTGTGTTTTTTTAAGATACATTAATACTACAAGAGGACACCGAAAGGAATGAAAATAGCCGTTTCAGATTACTTTCCGAAATTACTGTGCTGGGCTTTCTTCCCTCTTCGAATAGGACTTGGCCAAACTGCTAGGAAAATCAGAAGCTGTTGTTTGCGGTTCTGTGTTGGGAACGAGGTTAATTAGTATGTGCCGTGCAGAAATACGTTGCAGACCGAACTGCCTGAAGCGAGAGGACGCTCCTTGTTGCAGTGTGTGTTCGCTGAGCGATGTGGGCGCAGCCCCGGGACAGCGGCAGGTCAAGTGGGGAAGTCTGAGACATGCGCGTCCGGCCCCTGCCCTTTCACCTACTTTGGCTGCGAGCACGCGGCAGCGCAGGAATGCGGCGCAGGGAAGTGTCCAGCGGCTTAGGATTACATTGGCCTTCGAGGAGGAAAACAAGTGTTCCGAGATAGGCTTCCTGCAGGCTCTTTGGTATTCAGCCGTGGTAATTCAGGGCAGTCTTAAAGGCTTAAAGGTTTTCTGAAGTGGAGAAAGAGAATATGACAAGAAACAAGCCATTTTATTGTTTCACATCTTAGGGTCAAGGAGTACAATCCTAGAACCAGACTGTTTGTTTACTTGATTCAGGATTAATTCTTGCTGGATTAATTTTTTTCTTTTGTGAATGAGGACTGTTTTCCCCATTGAAGCGTGTTTAATTTTATGAACATACTAAATTCTAATTCATTAAAATGTAAGGTTGACCGTTCACAATTAATGCTATTTATAATATTTTTATGCCTTGGACAGTAAAAAAGCATGTACCTAAAAATGAAAGGGTTCCTGAAATACTTTCAGTAACAGAAAGTAGGTTAATTACAAATTTCCAGTTTTGAAGAGAAGTCATAGGGGGTAACAGAAGCTAGTAATCTGGTACCTAAGACACTGGTATTCCAGCATACAAAACTCTGTGAGTGAACTGCAGAACCTGTTGGCCCTTCTTGAGACAAATCCAAGTGCCTGATTCTCTGTATGTGAATATGTTTGGGTTTTTGTATGTGTGTGTTTGGGGGGGTTCCAACCCAGTCTTAATAGTACCACTAGACAAATGATAAATTCTTAACTTTGGATGCTTTCCCCTTTGGCAAACCCTGTTGAGCCCAGGTTATACCATGTATTACTGCTGCTTGTTTCTCTTTTATTTCTGTCTTGCAGTTTTGGTCTTGGCATCAGCTGGTGGTGAACAATTTAAATGAATGAATGGGCAGCTGACTTTGACTTCCTCATACTTGCCTACAGCAGAGCCCATATAAGTAGTTGATAGTGACTAAGTCATTAAGTACTACAAATCACAGTTGTTACTAGGGCATATAGGGCTTGTTTTAAACCTTTTGAAACTGGTGATCAAAGCTGATTTGGGAGATCTGTGAGTTACCATCAGCTGCTGTAGCAGTAGTTGTATTCTGGTGGGTCACTGCAGACCGATCTAGGGATAGGCACTTAAAATATTGCAGAGTCCCTGCCTGTTGTTCAGCAACCTTACTAGATGATGCACAGCAGCACTTGCCTTCTTCATCTCTGCTTAGTACTCCTTTTCTTTCTATATTATGTATTTATTTCCTAAGCTTACTGTTACTGCTGCATTCCCAGGGCTTATGTTCTCCAGTTGTCTACTCCTATGTACACCTTTGCACCTGTTCTTTGTGTTTCACATGACTTTGACACAGTAGAAAATTTACAGAGTAGAGGAGCAGCGCGACAGTTATAATAAACTGCTTTTCAAGTGCCCAGCTAAAGTGCACTGGTTAGTCCTCTTGTGCTGTTCAATAGGGGATGACAGTCTGTCAGAATTTAATTACAAAGTCTTAAGTTTTAGATTTGCAAAAGAAAAGTAAATTTTAGCTTTTAGGTTTCAAAAAGGATAAACTAGTTGTACTTGCTTTTGATTTTCCTTAAATAGAAATGCCAGTTCAACCTTAAAACATCTGGTATTGATAACATTGTATTTTGTACTAGTAAAAATCTCAGATTAAAACTTGCCCTTGAATCCTGTCCTACACATGGGAATAACAAATTCCACTGCCTTTTTGTCATGCTTCTAAAAGGATATTGTTTTTAGGATTATGTGCAAAAGTTTTGGCGAGTTAATAAATGAAAGTGTACAAGAGACTTTGGAATCACAATGGTCTCCTCATGAACACATAGTTTGGACCATTTCAATGTTACGCATTGTGTGTGCCTGCAAATATCTGTCTTCTAATTGTAGATGCTCAAACAACATTAGTCTGAGTTAATGATGACTAGAAGTAACTTGCAGTGTATTTATGTACAAATGCTGGTTACAGAAAAATAAAGCTATGAAGTTATCAACTGTATGAAGTTTAACGGGGCCATGTGCCACATTCTTTATCTTAACCTGGGATGTACAGACAGACTGTGGAACAAAACGGAGAGCAGCATGGCAGGAAAGGGACCTGGGGGGCCTGGGCTATGGCAAGTTGAATATGAGCCAGCAGTGCCCTGGCAGCCAGGAGGGCCAACCCTGTCCTGGGGGGCATCAGGCAAAGCATCACCAGCTGGTTGAGGGAGGGAATTGTCCTACTCTGCTCTGCACTGGGGCAGCCTCACCTTGAATATTGTTGCAGTTTTGGTCACCATAATACAAGGAAGATATTGAGCTCCTGGAGAGTGTCCAAAGGAGGGCAATGGAGATGATGAAGGGCTTGAGGAGAAGCTGTATGAGGAGCAACTGAGGTCACTTGGTGTGTTCAGCCTGGAGAAGAGGAGACTGAGAGGAGACCTCATTGCAGTGACAACTTCCTCACAAGGGGAAACAAAGGGGCAGGCACTGATCTCTTCTCTGTGGTGAACTGTGACATGACCCAAGGGAATGGTCTGAAGTTGTGTCAGGGGAGGTTTAAGTTAAATATTAGGAGAGAGTTGTACATAAATATGTAAACAGAATCACAGATACGTTTCTGATTTAACTTCCAGTGCTTTTTATTTGAGTCTGTTACGCCAGCCTGGTATGATGTCTTCTGTCTATATTGGCATGATTGTTGATATTTGTTTGGGTAGTTAAACTGAGCTGCTGTTCAATTAAATTTCATCGTCATTTCATATTTCTGTGTAAAGGTCATTTTTCTGACAACTGTGATTTGGTTTCTTCAACTCTGCATGATTTTGATTTTTGCAGTTATTTGCCAGTCAGGATTTGGAGCCACAGGGTCTGTAGTGTCTTACTGCTTGGAGTAATCAGCTTCAAATTAAGATACAAAAAAAATTTCAGGGAAAGATATGGCCAGAAGCAGCTTTGTTTCGCTAGCTGAGGAGAAAACTTTAGATACCTTTTGTTTCACAGTGATAAAAAAAACTGAAACATTTTCTGAGTCTCCTTTATCATTAAGAGTGAGTGATACGCTTTTTTCCAAATATTATGGCTTTCATTTTCTGCTCTGATGTGATTTTTTTTTTCGTATTGCATGTATGCACATTGGAGTGGGCTGCCAGGGAGGTGGGGGAGTCCCCATCCCTGGAGGTATTTAAGAATGTGACTCTTAGTGCCATGGTCTAGTTGACAAGGTTGGACTTGATGATCACAGAGGTCTGTTCCAACCTAGTTGACCCTGTGATTCTGTGGATATTGAGTTTGCTGCGATGCTGCCAAAACACCTAAGTTACATCGATGTTTTGCTTCCTTTTTCAGCTGTAGTGATTAGAAGAGGTACCTTAATTAACACACCGGGCGGTCAGACCGAAGTGCCAACGTATCCTGTAAGGAAGAGGCAAGTACTGTCTGTAAATTCTTACTACTTGGAAGTCCTTTCTGAAATTATGGTGTAGAATATATCTTTCTAGAAATGGACACCCTCCTGGTTCTGTTGAACAAGAAGGAAATATTTATTTTTTAACTTTGTTTTTTGACAGAACTCTCTCTGAAAATGGCGGAAGCTCATCAGGCTGTAGCTTTTCAATTTACAGTAACTCCAGATGGGATTGACCTGCGAATGAGCCATGAGGCACTCAAACAGATTTACCTGTCTGGTGTCCATTCATGGAAGAAAAAGTTCATCAGATTCAAGGTATGCTAAATTAGTCAAGTCCACCAAACTTGAGGGTTATTTAATGCTTTATAGGTTAAGTTTTGTTAGGAAAAACTTTTTTTTTTTCCTTTATGGCAAATAAAGTTCCTCATTGTGAAAGACTTGTGTGGATTTTAGTTAATACAGGGAATACTGAGGAAAACAGCACTGGGTGATGCTGTAAAGACTGAAAGGTTACATCTTTTCGATGTATTTGGTGTAAGCAAGATGAAACATGTAGAAATTAATAATAGCTTTAATTGACTTTATTCCCGTCATAATGCATCATGTAATTGTATATTCTTTTAGCAAAAGTCAAAAATACAACTAGTTGTGATTTTTAGTGCCTTATCTCTTAGAGGTACGAGACTGCACTCTTTATTTTGTCAACAAATATATAAAATCAAATTTGCAAATTAAGGAGAAGGTTTGCTGTTTTCAAAAAGTTACCTGAGCATCTATCTTGTACAAGTTATGCTAAGTAGTATTCCTACTGATGAGGTATTTGATACAAATCATTGTGAATTTATTGTGTTGTTCACGAGATTATAAATGGTAAGTATCTGGTTTGTTAGTAGCAAACTACATAAACTACAGGCTATCTTCAATGTCTCTTTCAAAAACATAAGCATATTAACAGCAGTCTTGTTAAAATTTTCTTATAAAGCGATGAGAAGGACCATTTAAATTATATAAAAAAACCTTGATTTTGGTTCCCAGTGTCTTAATTGGTAGAATATTTTTGTCACGTATTCACTTAGAGAGGTCTAACTCAGTGTAAATTGGAATTATTGAAGAGTCATTTGTTCTGGAGTTGTTTGCTAATTTCAGTATTTTCGGTAAGACTTACAGCATGATCAGTGATGCCTTCAAGAGAACTGTAATTCCTTTTGGTTCCTTTTATTCTTGATATGTGACAATTTTCTGTAGTAGTCAAACTTGACGAAATCCATTCCCTACTCCTGAGATAAACAAAAAACTGTTGGATAGTCTTAACTATTCATTTGAAATGAAATGACTTAAATATGTTGATTCTTGTTTATTTCCGTGGTAATATGAAGTAAACCACTTTGGTATGAAAAAAATTATGTGAAGGCTTTTCTTTCCAGAATGGAATTATCACTGGCGTTTATCCTGCTAGCCCATCTAGCTGGCTTATTGTAGTTGTGGGTGTGATGTCAACAATGTATGCCAAAATTGATCCTTCCTTAGGAATAATAGCTAAAATCAACAGAACACTTGATACAACGTAAGTAGACTGAAAAGTTACTATTCCTCTAAAGGGAAATCAGTTTTATTTGCAGCTACTCCTAAAGCTGTTCCTTAAAATGTATCAGTTTGGGGATATTATGGTTGTGGCAGGGTAGGCCAACTAAACAGATGTATGAGAGCATGAAATAGGTAGGTTGTTATACCAGTATTACTGCATTATTTTCTGACTATTTGGGAAGCACATTTGGCAACTTTTGTGACCTTTTGATGTTGATGCATAAAAAGATGTTTGGAAAGGAGCTTATGAAAAAGGGGTAAGCAGATACAAAGCTTGTGCAATGCCTGCCTGTAGTACCATTAGACTTAGGTTTGCAGTATCAGCTTCTCTTAAACAGACATTAACTGCCATATGCTGACTTCTGTTTTAAATAGTGGCTACATGTCAAACCAAACACAGAACATTGTGAGTGGAGTACTTTTTGGCACAGGGCTTTGGGTTGCCCTTATTGTCACAATGCGCTACTCTCTGAAAATGCTGCTTTCCTATCATGGTTGGATTTTCTCTGAATATGGCAAGCTTTCTACAGGCACCAGGTTTTGGATGGTAAGGATATGTTGTCTTTCTGTTTCGTCTTAACTTATGTCTGATTCAAAGCCCTAAAAGAAAACCTTGTGTTTTTTTCCTTACTTGTGTTTTATGTGTCATGGGACAGGAGGCTTAATATTGCCTTTATTGTCACCCTTCTAATGCTGTAATTAAACTATTTATCATGGCCTAATAGAAGGAGGAATAAACACTTCAAGAATAACTTCTAAATTTGCCTACACCTTAGGACTGTGTGACTCAAATACCTACTTTTTCTCTATGTGCAAGAATTTGGGCTGCAGCACCAAAGAATCTTGTCCTCACAGAAAGTGCTACCCAGATTCTTTGTTGAAATGTTAACATTTCTGGTCATCCATTATAAAATTATTCTTATACTTGGAGAAAATAATAATTGAGTGTTCTTTTAATAAATTTAATTATGTGCCTCCAAAAAAATTAAAGAAGCAGCAAAAGGTGTAGGTAGCTTGTTACACAATCTTCATATAAGGGTAAGATGAGAATGGTATGTCTCCTGTGGGTTCTCGTGATGGTTTGGGAAAGGATTCCTAATGGATGTGATAGGTATAAAGTGAGGAAGTGTAGATATAGGTGCTGCAAGAGATGAAGTGGAGTTTTGCTAGTTGGACTAAGTTGTTTCAACTTGCTTTTGCCTGTATTGTTGTAGAAATAACTGAAGTACTGTACTATGATAAAATCAGTCTCTGCAGCCTCAAAAATTAACTGATGTACGTTAAACTAAGCACATGTCATGATTTACTATGAAATATGTTCAAGGACAGGTGTCCAGAATGGTACACTGAAATAGAATTTAGTGTTTGTCTGTTACAAGTGAATATTCTAATTGATGGTTTCTTCTGGAAGTGGTATCAGCTTCATGACTTGAATTTGTACAGTCCAGAGGCTCTGAATGGTAAGGTTTTCTGTCCATTGCTTGAAGCTATAGCTGCTTTGGTTTTCAGCATGTTCTACCAGATAGATATTTTAAAGCTCTTTAATATTGCCTTATCGACCTTAAAACAGTATGAACTGTAATGCTACTTACCATGCATTGTTGCATATTGTATTTATAAATTTTTGTCTATCATATACGTTGCATATGTATTTTGTTGTGTATTATGTGTGTTTTAAGAATACAGGACACAGTGTATGCCCAACAGTGTCTCATCTATACTTACTGTGAAGCTCTGTTTTAAGACCTTATTCTCTCTTCAGCTAGACCCAACAAAGAGAAGACTGATTTCTCAAGTAAACAGCTCCAACTACCTTAGCTTTTTAGATTTTTGTAATACTGTTATCTGTTCAAATAGTCACGCAGATCAAAAACCTGAGTTCTGATTTCAGTCACAGTACAAAGTGTTTTTTCAGGCTCGTTGGAAGTCTGGTGGCATAGTTCATCCTCTAGAGTCAAGTTTCCTGTAGCAGTTGTAGGGGGAAAAATCCAAATAATTAAAAAATAGTCATCATTTGTGAACAGATGCAACATATGCTGGAATGACATTATTTGCTGTATCTGCATATGAAATCAGAGATGGAATGAAGTGGTTATGTCTGTCATCACTTTATGGTCTCAAATTGTTACAAATTCTCTACTATGAGTTTGCTGAAGAGGTAAATACTGTGAAATGTGTCTACTGATTTTTGTCAGTTGAGCAGGATAATTTTAGTAGATAATTTTAGCCTTTTCTGGGTTAAGAGTTCTGGAATAAAATTGTCTGCAAGTATGGAATTAGATTTTCATATGAAAAGCTGAGGTTTTTCATTCCCACCTTTGGAAAAGTTTTCCCAACTTGGGATAAGTTTGGCTTCAAATTTATCTTGTCATGAAGCACAAATAGATTGGTGGATCCGTGTACATCTGATAGCTCTAATACAGACCCATTTTCAGGGAGGTCTCTGTTGCTGGTAATAATCTGCAGTTCTTAAGAGTTTTGTGCTGCCTAAAGTAACTTCCTCTAGCAGTGCTGGTCCAGGAAATCGAGAGAGGGGAAAAAACTCTACATTTTAATAAATAGTTTTGTCAGTTGAACAGGGGACAGAAGGGAGAAGCTTTTGGAATTTAGTAGTGATATGGCATCCTCTGTTTTCTTCTGTCTTTAGGCTGTTGGCTAATATATAATAACTGATATTGGGCCGAGATTACACTAAAGGTTCCACTGGTTTGTTAGTATAACACTTAGTCTTCCTTTCATGCTGAAATAGGATGGCAATATCAAAATCCTTTCATGTGTAGACTAGAACTTGCATGATTTAGAATTTCAGGCTACTGTGTGCTGCAATTGAAAAGTAGTTGTTGACAAATGCTGCTTCTGTTTTCAGTCTCCTGTGGAGCATAGGAGATGCTGTAATATCTGAAGCTAAGTCATGTCTGGCTTTTTTGTTTTATGGCTGTTTTGTTTGGGGGGGGAGTTGTAACACAAGCACTGAGTATAACACTGGCATGCTTGCACAGTTTGATATGTTCAAATCATGTTGTAGGCTACCTGGGATAGACTCATGTTTGAATTAACTCCCTGTAGTAACATCAGTCCTTTTATTGATGTTGTGCTGTAGTTCTGGAAAACATTAAATATCAAATGATTAGATACCAAAGCATAATTATTATTTTTGAAGGTGGCTATAGTTATCTAGAAACCTTGGTTGAGTGACAGTCTTGATAATGATTCCTGTTTTGAAGTACAATGCAGTTTTTTTTGTAGTATCTACTATGTAGTATAGTAAAATATCAACTGGTAGACTTGGGTTTTTTAATCTTTACAGAGGGAAGTGTATGAAGAAAAGAAGTGCTAAGTAACTGTATTTTCTATTCAGATCAAGATGTGACATACATAGACAGCAATATTGTCTGATGACAGCAAGGTTGACTGGAAAGTTCAGGAGTGACTGTGACCATCTTTGTCTTCAATTAACATGTCATTTAACCTTTAGGAAGTTAGCTTCTGTCAGTGCCTTTTTAATTTATGGAACAGTGGTAAACATGGTAGTTTCCTAAATTTAGTACAGTATAATTTACCAGTGATAAGAACTATGAATTACATTACACTTTTGTTGAACTTAGTAATTTGAGGTGTATGTTTTATTTCTGGTTTTCTTCAGATCCTTGTAAAACTCTTCTCAGGACGTAAACCCATGTTATACAGTTTCCAGACATCTTTACCACGATTGCCAGTTCCAGCTGTTAAAGACACAGTCAATAGGGTGTGTACATTCACCATTTTATTTTATTCAGTAACATTGATTCCTTATTTAGATGTCTTTTTGGAGGGTTTTGCCACGTCTTATAAAAGAATTGCATGGCAGTATTAATACTGTGTAACAGATTCAAACTGCTGCACAGAATTGAAAATAAAGGCTCTGACACTGAAACTGGTGACAATTTGAAGTCAATGTAGTTCATATTGGATAACATGATGTCCCTTGTTTTAAGACTGTGCCACCAAGTGTGTTTTCCAGAGTTTTTGAAGCGTAATGCTTTTATTATCTTCACTGGTTGAACAGGTGTGTGTTATGACACACAGCCTTATAGCCAAGTGTGTAAGTATGACAGTATGTCACAGAAACTGAAGATTCAGTTTTTAGAGATGGGGAAAAAAATATCTGTCTGATACTGAAGAAACAGTATGTCTTCCCCTTGAGTGAAAATGTATCTTTGGAAAAGTAAGCTCTTCCACTTCTAGTTTCCTGACAAATGTCTGGGAAAGTATCTTATTTTTTGAAGTTTGCAGCAGACATTTAGAAGACCATATACTCTCATTTTAAAAATGTAGTATTTGCAACCTTGTGGATTGAGACTGAATAAGGTTTGTTTACTGTTAAAATGCTTTATATAGGAATGGGGAGAAGGTACATATTTGTTATTGTACCGATGCTGATTCTTTTCCTATATTCTAGTATCTGGAATCAGTTCGGCCACTTATGGATGATGAAAAGTTCAGAAGAATGGAGGGTCTTGCCAAAGATTTTGCATTTAATTTGGGACCAAGGCTTCAGTGGTATTTGAAGCTAAAATCCTGGTGGGCCACCACTTATGTGAGTAGATAAGTAGGAGGCTCCATTGTTCAAATGACAT
>WEIV01012296.1:16428-56242 GCA_013390005.1 Calyptomena viridis
TCACCTTTCCTTTCCCAGTCTAAATCCACCTGAGCTATTTCGATCTTGGCAGCCTTATCTGCCTGCTCGTTGTTCCAATGTTCTTCAGTGGCATGGCTTTTGGGCATGTGAGCATCTACATGACGCACCTTCAGAGTCATGTTCTCTGCCCGTGCAACAATGTCCTGCCACAATGCAGCGGCCCAGATGGGTTTGCCTTTACGTTCCCAATTGCTCCTCTTCCACTGCTGCAGCCACCCCAACAAGGCATTAGCCACCATCCACGAATCAGTGTAGAGGTACAGTACAGGCCGTTTTTCTCGCCCAGCAATCTCTAGGGCTAGTTGGATGGCTTTCACTTCTGCAAATTGACTGGACTCACCCTCTCCTTCAGCAGCCTCAGCAACTCGTCGTGTGGGACTCCATACGACAGCTTTCCACCTCCGATGGTTTCCTACCACATGGCAAGATCCATCGGTAAACAGGGCATATTTCCATTCATCATCCGGTAGCTCATTATATGGTGGTACTTCTTGGGCACGAGAAAAACATGAGAACTGGCCATGAGTAGTTAAATATAGAAACAGCTTAAACGCTGAGATTCAAACTACTGGAATTAATGTAATCACCAAAATCTAAATCTTTAAGAAAGCACCAGATCATGATATCAAGGGGTCTGTAGGATGATGGTTTCCTTTGTGATAACTGGCTGCATTTGATGACCCAGCGGATAGTGGGTCCAATTTCTGTTTGAATAACCTTAGTTCCAATATTATTGGCAACATTATGTTATTGCATCTGTGTAAACCAACTTCAGTAAAGACTTCTCATTCTTTCTTTTATTCTTCCTATATTTAAATAGGACATTTGGTTGAGGCAAACCCAGGAATTATTCATACTGAATTTATTTCATTGTTGTCTCTGGCATGTGTGAGCTTCTGATATATGAAAGAAACATAACAAAGAGCCTCTTGTCTTTTATTCAAATGGAAAGTGTCAGATGAAGGTTAACAATTTTTTTTTCTTTGAGGATGCATGAACAAACAATCACGTGATGTCATTTTCCTTCTACTATTTCAATTTGAAGTGAAATACTGAAGTTAAATGGTTACTGGCAAGGCTTTCTCTGCTTCTACATTTGTATTCTCTATTTTGACCTTAAATAGTTGTCAAGCTAATGGATTATATGTTGCTTTTTCCTAGTTTTTCCTGGATAATGCTGTGATACCTTTTCCCTCAGTTCTTAATTCATCAAATGCAAGTTTTTCTAATTCGAGTAATCAGACACGGTGGTGTATACAAAACAACTGTTTTTTCCTACCGGTAAGTTTATTTTAAATTTCTTTGTTTACAACAATTACACTAAATTGACTGTTGCCAGATCTGCTTGAAGTTAAACACCCACCAGTTTTTAAGACTGCAGTAAAAACTTGATTTTTTTTTTCAATCACCTGTATTTGAAGTATTCAAACTGTATTTGAAGTAAGTGGGAAGTTAAAGGAGGTTGGTACTTCTGAAAATAGAGGTTTTAATGAATGTCAGACTAAAAAAGCACGAAACAGCATGATAACTAGGAAGTGTAGCTCTCCGATGTCAATGCATTACAAGGCATCAGGATAACACACAGCATCTATAAAGCTGAATGTGCACTGAAAGTCAGGTTGGTCTGCAGACAGGTTTCACAAGGACCAGAGGCTGACCTGAAAATTTTCACCATTTTCATCATTGATGGTAAGTGTGAAATCTGTGATTGTCACTCTTCTGTCATTGCATATTTTATTAAGAGGTGGGGTAAGAGGGATGAAAATAAAACACTCATGTACCATTATATAAACTGCTTAAAAGATCTGAACTGATCTGAAGATGTCTTAGTGTGAACAAAAGCACAATGGCACGTGCAAGAAGAGGGGGAAGGACATTGCTGCAAAAAATGGGAACTGATTCTTAAAAGGATTACAAAAACCTGCAGTTGAACATAACAAACCGTATATTGTGTCAAAATAGGTCAATAGTCTTTGCATGAATAAACTGGTGGCAGCAAGAGAAGGGAGATTATTTTATCTCTATGGTGAAGTCATGAGACCATTACCAAACTGGTGTATGCTGATTTCCACACAGTATGTTTTAAATGAGACTGCTATTCACTATGTCAAACTAAAGAATCCCAGGCACATTTGTTAAATATGTATAGAACTCTCCTGGAAAAAAACCAGTTCCAGTAACTGCAGCACTTACATATTTTCTTCATCTCCCTGGTAAAGTTAAAGAGGAGTATTAGTTTCTGTTTCACATTTCAAATTTAGCTAATTTAATGCTACCAGATCTGGATAAGTGCTTGCATCTACTTTTGGGTCTGACATCAAGTTATCCACGTTGACAAAGAAATTATGCAGTCCTTCTCCCATCCTTTGCATGTGTTCATACTCACAAGCACATAGAAATAGATTTTTCAAATGCTTATTTATATTTGTTTGCTCCTTTAGTTGGCAGGTTTTCTAATCATCTTCTTTTCTATTTCTTGTTAGAGTTTTGAATATCCTGAATGATATTTTGTTCTCTTTTTTACTAGTACACTCTCCAACAAGCATTCAAAGGATGTAGTTTTCATAAATTGTACTTGCTATTAAGATTCAATCTGCTGTTCTTAAAAAGAAATCTGTGTGCCTTTTTTGTTTGTTTGTTTCCCCATGTATAACTAAGGTGTTTGCGAGCTCTTCTTATGATTGGCACATTTCTAGCAATTCATAATTTATGTAGTTTTCAAAATATTAAAACACATTCTTTCATCTAAGAAACTTTGATAAACTGGCACCAAAAAATTCTGTTAAAATT
This sequence comes from Calyptomena viridis, assembly GCA_013390005.1. Classification (NCBI taxonomy): domain Eukaryota; kingdom Metazoa; phylum Chordata; class Aves; order Passeriformes; family Eurylaimidae; genus Calyptomena; species Calyptomena viridis. The sequence goes on from WEIV01012296.1 coordinate 19,240, forward strand.
TCACTTCTGACAGTAACAAAAAATTTAGGTTAGCTTTGAAACATCTCTCAAATACACATTGTTTTCATCCTCAGACACTGCATAACTTCTAGCTTGAAAAAGCTGTAAATTTTTCTTGAGTTACCACTTTTGATGATTTTTTTTTTTAATCTGGAAATAAAATTCCTGTCTTCACTGAATGAGGTATTGAATATTTAAGCTGACAAATACTTGTTTCCTTAAATTAAAAAGTCAGTATTTTGAGTCTGTGTGTTAGTTATAAGCTTTATTCATGTCAATAAATTTTATGTGATTTATGATAGTGGACCTGACAGATCTATTGATTGTGTCATCTAAAATCAGTAAATAAGAGGTTTGGGAATTATTTTAGTTTCAATCGAAGTAAGTTCATTTTGAAGCAAAGTAATTGATTCTCCTCTTCCTCAGTCCATCAAAATAACTTTTCTGACTTGTATTACTTGCTTTTTTAAAGACTTAGCAAAGATTTCACAGTAAGTTATAGGGACATTATTGTGTTTATTTTCATGTAGTTTTGCTATGATGCTTCTATAGTTTCCATGTAATAGAAGTCAAGCCTGGGAGATTTCAAGATGTACATATCTGTTCCTGTGATAAAATGCAGTCTGGTGTCAGTGCTGCCACCTCCACATGAGGTTATAATACTGACTTATAAAAGATGCAGTTTTGGAATACGCTTTATTTGACTCGGAAATTCTAAAATTACTTTGTTCTCAAGTTTTTCTCTATAGACATATGAGAGTAGAATTGTATAAACACGTCTCGGGTCACCAGATGTGGGTGCTGGGCTGTCCGTGAGGCATAATGACAAGAAGGCTGACTCCATGAAGCTTTATCAGAGGCTTTATTTATCTATTAGAACACTAATTTCTATGCAGAGAAAGCTTAAGCATCTAAGCATTGGCAAAGGCTTTTCTAATATACCTACCTGCCGAGCAAACTCTGCATCCGTAGCTTCCCAGGCAAACTGCCTGGAAAGCTCTGGACACGAGACTCTCTCTGGCCAGATGTGTCTTGGCCAGGCAGAGGGTTTGCTCTCTAAGAAGTCTGCAACATGTCTGCTGCTTCTTCTTGCGCAGTTTCGGAATATATATCAGACTATATTGTTTACTTTAGCTGTCCAGTGACCTGGGGACCAAGTTCTTCTTGTCCAACCAGGGGGACAAGGTGATAACCAGTCAGAGCATGACTTTTGCTCATGCTCAGGAGAAATGTGGCCTACAGCACAGGGCCACAGAGTTGCTTCTTACTTTGATAAAGATCTTTATACCTACTGAACTGTAGGTCTTAAATTTTACCACTGAGCTGGATCCTAAAAGTGATGTGCCCCTGGTGCAGGGCACTGGACCTGTGATCCCAGTGAGGAAGGCACTTAGACTGTGTAAGGTATTGGATAAAATACCCTGTCTTTGAGCTAGCACAGGAGGGAAAAAGAGGATAGATGAAGTTATCTTCAGATGCTGAGAACCCTGAATCTCACAACATGAGGTGCAGATTCTGCCTGTGGAGAGGTCACCCAGTATTTTCCTCTTTTGAGCTGTAGGATGATTTTCTTTAAAGGAAACATTTCTATTCACTGTTTCTGCTATCAGACAAAAGTGACTCCCATGAGAACTTGTTGTTGCACTAGATAGCCAATGCCACAGAGATGGCATCACTACTACTACCAAGTGGGAACTGCCTGCAGGCTCCTCGGTTGTGTTAAGTTGGCTGAGCTGGCTGAAGGATATGCTAAGCAGACAGTGGGCCTGTGCCCGCTCAGCCTCACTGCTGTGTGGATTGCCAACTCTACAGATCTGCTTGTTGCTTACTGAAATATTGCATTGCAATACACTATATCAGACCCTGCATTCTTAAATGTGTGTCTGTGTCACTCTTCTTTAGTCCATCAACTCTGAAAATCTTAGCTGAAATCTTAGCTGAAATCTTCAATTTATTACTATTGAACATTGTCAGGGACTGTTCCACTTGAAAGTTTCTTGATCTTTTTCAAACAGCATCCAATTGTGGATTCAAGATTGCCTTTGCTTGTTTCTATTCTGAAAACTGATTTCACTGGTAGAATGCCTTACAAAGTCAAAAATGAATGATGATACTTTCATGTAGCACTGAATTTGGAGTGTAACCTCCTGTGAAATGCAGCCATCAGAGAAGTTTTATTTTTGGTTATTCTGAAAAATAGTTCTATTTCTTATTTCAACCAGATCTTCAAGCAAATTACAGTCACAGCAGACATTGAAATAGCAGATCAGTTCTGTCTGATGGGTGCTGTGAAAATTACTCTTCTTAGTGATCCTCCAAAATTAGTATGCAGTGATTCGGGTTCTGTCAAAAGTACTGCCATCAACAAGTCAACAGTAGTCTGAAAATAGCACATCTAGAAATAGAATGCTTTGTAGTTTCAGAAAAGAAACTTGCTTACAAGGTGCAGGACTGTAATTTTCAGGAAGCATTTTTGGCAAAGATGTTGCGTATTAAAGACTGAGGTAGTGATTCTAATGTTGATGTATTATTCCTGCTTTAGAATTAGTTTTGATGTCCTAATCAATTTCTAGAAGTACCCAGAGAAAATATTTTTCCAGTAATTTAACTTCAACCATACCTATTTTTGTTGATATATATGACATAGGAGAAAAAAAGCTTTTTTAGCAATTGAATGTGTTCTTTTATAGTCATAACTCAAGAGGATTTGACAGAGGATTTTTTTATGTTTATATTATGCATAGGTCCTGTTGATAACTGTATTTTTCCTACCCTAGCTATATTTCTAGAGTTTGTAAAAGTGCATATATGTGAGATTCACAACAACTGTGTATGGCAACAGTTTTTAATTTCTGCAAATACAGGCAATGAAATTGTTGTTTTCAGATCTTCAAACATTTTATCTTGACCCCCATGCCAGCAATACATACAGCATAATTGTTGGACTCAAGCATGAGTGAAAACTCTACAGTGGCACAGGAGTAAATCAGTGGTATCCCACAAATGCCAATGAGAAAATTGAAAGTGTCAGAGGGCAAAAATAAGGGAGCATAAATTAGGAGCATGATCTGGATTCTAATGAGTTTTGGGTTAATTGAAGCCTAAAAAAAAGGGTGTTTTTCTTGAAAAGCATCTGATTCTTACTGGATGTCTATAAACCATAGTGTCCCAGATTGTGACAGATTACATACTTCAGTGATCAGTCTTGTTTTTTAAACTAGCCTGAGCATTTTATTATGCATGATTTCCTGCTCAAGAGCCAAATTCTAAGTATTTTCCATTTGATTTTTCTTTGCCAGTATTTTATATACAGCTGCATATTAGGGCTCATTTCCTGTTCTGTTTTCCTGAGGATAAATTATGAGTTGAAAATGGTAATAATGTTGATTGCATTGGTGGGCTACAATGTTATCCTTCTGCACACTCATGGGCCCATGCTGGATGACTACAGCAAATTTATGTATGCAATGGCACCTCTTAGAAGGTAGGTGGATAACTCCAGTCTTTCTGAAATTAAATCCTACCTATGGCAGTTCTTATGTAATGAAATAGATTTTTTTTCTATGTGTTTGGCCATGTAATCTATGAGTCACAATTTAAAATCATTGTCAAGCTGCATTTGATACATGATTTAATGTCACACCTTAGAGCATTAGAATAAAATAAATAAGTCTGGACAAGACATCTAAATCACACGGTTTAGGAATATGGTTTAATACACATTTTTTGTAATAAAGGGCATGAAGAAGTCATCATCAAGGTTGTAAAGGCCTTGATTGAAATCATTAAGCTGTTAAAGCATATTTGCTGCAAGCCAAAGAAAATCAACATCCTCATAACTAGTACATAGTCTTAAATTTCTACAAATGTAGCTATTGAAAAAAGTAGTAGACCAGCATTTGGGATATTTTTATTTTGATGTACTTGTGAATTCGTATGTTAAGTTTCCGTAAAATCACTGAAATCTTTGTTATAGATGATAATATTTAAGATAAAACTTATGACTCTAATTCTAACTATTGCCGTGTAAAAGTATTTTAGAAACTTGTATTTTCTACCTCATTTTCAAAGTAAAGAGGTGATATTTTTTTTTGTGTAGGCCGAGTGTATGACGTACGGCACACCAGAGAGTCTGAATATTCAGAGTAGAGTTTTAATATAGCTCGTCCTGTGCTGTGACAATCATGGAGAAGAATCTGAATTTAAAAAAAAAGTCAAAGTGTAGGTTTCCTGTACATTTAAATTAAAGATTAAATGAACAAACCCTGGTCTTTGTTTCCATTGCATTAGTGAAAGGATATCTGTGTGATGGTATGGAGAACCATGGGATGGGTTAGCTTGAACATGCATTTCAGGCAGCTTGTTTTTGCCGGTCAGGCTCTGTGTCTGCTGATATTTCCTTCTTAAATTTCTCACCAAAGTTCTTCTTTCAGTGGCCTTAGAGGAGTGTTCTACTGTTTCCCATTACCTCTAGTGCCTTTTACCAAAGTAGACTTTTTAATAAACTCTGTACAAGATATTTCTACCTCCTGTAATTCTCACGTGAAAAGAAATCTTGTGAGTTAGGTTCTTTAGTTTCTGTTTCTCCATATTCATTGGATATGGTCAGTCTCTCCATTATGAAAATAATGTTGTTGCATTACAAATCTGTTTATTCTGCCTATATAGAATAGACCCCAAATGCTCTCTATTTGTAAGCAAACAAGGATATTATTTTTACTAAATCCTCATCTTATTGTTGAAATTCAAAATGTAAACACATTTGCATAGAACATAGTAGAAGTGATTAAAGGTACCTAATATAAATAGTGATATTTCATCAAATAATAAAGCATATAGTATTTAAGTGGTCTTAGTTTGCATACTAGAAAGTAGTATAACTTGTAGTCTTACTTTTGTGCTTGAAGTATATTAACTTTTGAACAACCTGGTTTACTTATGTTTTTATTTTATAGGCCAGGAATCTTGAAAGACCTGAAGACAATGGGCTCAATTTCTCTGTTTATATTCTTTATCACATTACTGGTTTTGGGTAGACAGGTAAGATGCACAGTTCCCTTCCTCTGCATCAGCAGTCACAATGCCAGCTGCCACATGCGGTCTGTCACCTTCTCAAAGAAACACCTTTATTCCATTCTGTCCCATACCCTTGTAAAGAATTGTCAGAAGCATTATAGAGATATTTCATTTATTATCTTCCAGTTTACCCTTAAAACTCACCAATGCCTGTCATTGAGACATTATGCTGATAGTGCACTGTGACTATTGCTTATCATTCTGACCAATATTGTCTCGTAGCTTCCTGTTTTGCTCCCATCTGTCTGCATCCATCTGCTGTCTTCCCTATTTGCTTAATTACAAGCTATTTTCTTCACAGTTATTACAATTTGATGCAGACACAGAAACAATGAAGCACGCACACATGAGTGTAACACATGCTGAGGCCACCCTTGCACTAAAACTGTGACCCAACAGGAAACTATTCTTTTTATTACCAAGTTGAGCTTTTTCAGAACAAATGTGATGTCAGTGATCGTATTTATACTAAGCTGAGAGAAGATGCAAGGGCAGTTCTTTCTCCAAAACCACAGGCCTGTCCGTGATCCATGGCTAAAAGCTGCAATTCCAGCCCATTGTGCCAGGAAGGATGGAGTGCACAAGACAGGACTCTGAGACACTTTGGAGACATCTTGACACTTTTGAGACATGTAGGCAAAGTGAAATCCTTCCTTACCCTTCTTGCACAGAGGGTAATACATAAGTAATTTCTTCATTTGTTATTGCATTTTTCTACTTCACACATAATATGTCTTTTCTTTTGATCTCTAATTATTTTAAAAATGCTGAAGATAATAGCCATTGATGAAAAGAGTGGCCTTTCCATTTCTCTTAAACTGCCATTGGTGCCCCTCTTTCCCCAGAGTGAGAAACCAAAAAGTTCATCCAAACAAAAACTGAATGCTTTCCTACAAGCCTAGCCCTGTGAATCTGCTCGCCACAGGTCAGACAGATGCCTGTCTTGGTGCAAAAGCAGAGGTGGGCAATATGTGCCTCTTGTTCAGCAAGGATGAAGAGAGACAGAGAGCTAGTATTTCATTACATGTTTTATGAGCCCACTTAATTCTCAGGTTCAACTAATGCTTCTAGTTGCACATCCAGTATCCCTGCTGGAAGAATTAGGCCTTCCCTCAGCTGCCCATTCTTATCCTTGTGTCTCCTCATTTGTACTGGCACAGCTTGCTGTGGACCTCTGTAGTAAACCAAAACAAGGAAATGATCAGGCTTAAAAATTAACCCTGGAGAAATGGTTTTCAGCCAGATCTATTTCCAAGATTTATGGCATGGCTGCAACAATGCTGGTGCCAAAAACATGAGCATAGGATGGGAGTGAGCAGACAGAAACGAGGTGGAGAAAGTAGAACTGTTTGTTTTTTATAGTTGTGCCAGAAAAGGCCACAGCCATTTCCTGACACTAAGTGACTCATTTCATTCCTGCCTGTATACGCCTAGAGTTGTTTGAAAATAGGCTGCTGACAGGCAGATGATGTGTTGAGAATGGCGACTCTTGCACCCTGACCTGGAAAATGCAGATTGGTGTGGGCTTGACTGTGTAAGAAGTGTATTCACATTAGACACATTTAGAGCATTAAATCTCTCTTACGACCTGCTTTGAATTACCAATATTAATATAGCCTATGAATTCCTTTCTCAACAATACCTAAAACAATATGTATTGTGTTATTCTGCAGGTTGATTGTATGCTTTTTCTGTGATTGATTATATTGTGTTTGTCCACACTGAATTTCATTGGCTGTTTTACTGCTGAGATGCTTATGGCAACTTCCCTCAGCTGTGAAGACTTGGTTTTTGTATATTCTGTTCTGGTTTTTAGTGAGCTTTTATTTGGTGAGGGGATCGTGCTCTTCTTAGACAACATAGTCTTTCCAAGACTCTCTTCTGAAAAAATTTAATGAAAATTTATTTCAAATTTCACTCCTAGTCACATGACCATTAACTTCTTTATAGTAGATGAAGGCATGTTTACTGAAGAGCTCTTCTAATTGTATCAGCTTTAGCAAGTATAGCTAAATAGCTCTTTGCCTTAACACTATTTTTTACAAAGTACCTTGCTCTGTTGTTCCTGCTTCCTTTCCAAAGATTTGCATTATATCCTTACATTTGTCAGTTCCGACACTGTGTCTTTTTTGAATGATCAGGCTATCCCTCACAAGTTTCATGTCATGCAAGCAAAAAAAACCTCCCGTAATTCAAAGTAAGTTAATAAGCTACTGTTTTTTTTTAAAGTCTGATTATGAATTTTGAAATATGATTGACTTTTCTAATTCTAAAGCAAATTGTAGAATACATTCTAATTTTTTTTTCTGATTTCAGAGTTCTCTTTGCCCTTTTTTAATAAATTGTAAAGTAGTAAAAAATTATCTATTTAATATTAGCTCTTAAAGAAGAAACATCTTTTTGAAGACTTTGGCTTTTCAATACAAAGTCGGTACAATGTATGGATATCTAATTTCAGCAGGCATCCACTTTGCTTTTGTCAATTTATGCCAATAATTTTGACATCCCAGGTTTTTACTGGATTTTTTTCTACATGAGTACATTTGGTGGCATTTGAATTTATCATCTCTGTGTATGTATATTTATGCATCTAATATATGTATAAAAAGAGACATTCAAAAAAAGTGTATGTATTTTGCATCATTTGGAAAGTTTTGAAAAAAAACCTGTTCATGAGCTCAAGCCTTATAGGAGGGATAATTGCATTTAATAAAGACACAATGACAGAGCAACAATTAAATCCTATTGCCAAGTTCCTGCAGAAGTTTGTTCTCAGGTTCTCTGTTCCTTCATGTTTGTCTTTACAAGGATTTAAGTCTTTGCCCACTCTTCATATATTTATAATCTGCAAATATCCTTTAGTAGCATGTAATTATTGAAAATACCCAGCTTGTTTGCTTATTTGACATTCCAAGTCCAGATTTCCGGGATGCAGGATGATCCATCTTAATACCCTACAGTATTAAAACCCATGTTACTTTTAGAAGAAAGTTATCTTTGAGTCAGAAGAGCCAGAATACTTATTTTGCAGTGCATTTAAGATCTATATTCTGTCAGTAGTAGTATATGTATGAGCACAAAGCAAGTATGTCAACAAGTATTTCATGTCATAGATGTTCTCTTTCAGTTTTGTGATTAAATATCTAAATAGTACCCAAACCTTATCAACCAATTTACAGGCAACCTGAGTGTATTGCTCTCTGTGCATTTGGCAGAGGAATCATTTTCTTCCTACTGTTTTTTCATCCTGCAGGTATTTGCCAGATACATTTCTTGCTTCATCAGTTTTTACTTTTATTGCCTTTTAAAAGCTTGCCAAATCATTTTAATACCATCTAATTTCAACTTTCTACTTTTGTCTTGTCTGTGATCTCAACAGAATATCTATGACTCACTTTGCACCGTGAAAGCCACTGTCCAATCAGAAAGACTACTCTCATTTTTGATGTGAATGCTTACTGACTGCTAATAACACTAGATAGCATTTTTAGGTTTTTCTATAATAAGATTGTCATCATAATCATATTTTCCTAGTTAATAACATCATCTTCATTGAGACTTCATGATAGTGTTAAACTAGTAGATGACATTGAAATAGCTCTTGATTTATATCAGCTCAAATGAGATAGGCCAGAGGAGGCTTTGCTGTAGAAATAATTTCACAGTATTTATGACAAAATGTTGACAATATTGAAAAGACCTTCACAAAAATATATTTTTATTAATTTTTCACCATCTTTTTAATGAAATGGGATCTCAAAACATACTGATATTCCAAGAATGTTACACATTTTCATATAGTTTCATATAGTTTCATATGGTATTGTTATTGTTGTAGATACTAAAAAGCTATTATGAAAACTCTGGGACAAAAAGAACAGAAGGATGAAGTATTACAGAAAGCAGTGCAAAAGCAATCAACCAACCAACCAAAGAGGAAAAAAGCCCAACAAAACAACAAAAGCAAAACTTAATTGTGTTGGCTCAACTGACTGGGCCATTTTTGATAGTCTGATCATGATTTGATAAACTGAACATATGTTGTATCAATAGGCTGTTTTCTTTTTACCAATCTGATTGCATGACATAATTTCAAGTTGGTAAAAGTTAGGGTCTTCCTGAAATAAATTGTACATGAAATTCTACACTTACAAAATCATATTAAGCTGCAAAACTGTAAATTGTTTCCATTACAGTGTTTGATTTCTGGAATGAATTTCTACTAAAGCCCGAGATTAAATAAATAAATCTTCCATTGTTTAGGGTACCTTGCAACTTTTCTTTTTCTTTCCTGGGCCATTTTATTGGGTTTGATGAAAAGTAGGTCCATAGTGCATGCTTGGGGTTTGGTTTCTGTGGGATCTGGAATTATACTTGAGTAGTCAAATAACAGTCTTGTAGGGGTTGTGTACTATGCTTATTTTGTCTCTTAAACCTGTACTTCAGCAGGACAAGATGCCTATTGTTTCTTTACTTCTGTGTCCTCTTGTAACAGAATGAATATTACTGTAGGTTAGACTTCCTGTGGAAGAACAAGTTCAAAAAAGAGCGGGAAGAGATTGAAACCATGGAGAACCTAAATCGAGTGCTTCTGGAGAATGTGCTTCCAGCCCACGTAGCTGAACACTTCTTGGCAAGAAACCTGAAGAATGAGGTCAGCTGTCTCTGTGTATCTTCTGCTCTGTAAGAAAGCAGTGTATCCCAGAAATACACTTAATGCTGTTTTGAACAGTAGGTCCATACAGCGAGATTACAGATTTACAGTCATTTTCATTCCCCCTTACCTACCTGAAAGGCTTGCTTTACAGCACTGAATGCACCTTAATACCTTGAAATAAATCACGTGAAATCAGTGGCAATTGACTTTATCTGTTGAAGGAAGGTAAAAAAAGGTGAGGAGGAGGAACAGGATAGTGGAATCAACGTGGATTTAAATTTAAATCATATGCATTCAGCTGCATTTTCCTCTGTGATCAGAGTGGAGTTGCAACCAGGTTCTGAATTTTCTTCTGTTGCCTGGAGAGCTTGCTTATTTGAGTGAAAATTAACCTTTTCCCTGAAACAGTGGCTATGTTAATTGTGGAAAGATGTTTTGAACACTGAATTACCTATTTATTCACTACTTACGGACCTAATCTGAGCACCAAAAAAGTCACCCAAAAGATCCATCTTTGGTGGAAATTAGATCTGCTCCTAATATTCCTTTACAGTATTAATAAAGCAAAAAAAGAATGAAAATATAAAACCATTTGGAGAGAGTAACAGCTCGAGAGGTCTTAAATGTAAGACTTTGATTTCCTTGTGCATACCAAATAATTGTTCAAAAACTGGTAGGGAAGAGGGCAGCTTTTGAGATTAATTTTTGATCTTTTGTGTCAAAAAGGACAATGTCTTCCCTTTCACTGTTGTTTGCATTAAGCAATACTAATCAGTACTTCATACCAATACTTTAGTATTCCTTGCAAATACTCATTTGGTAGCTAACATTGCATTAAAATTGCTGTGGGGTTCCTTTGAATGCAGTGAAGACTTTGGCTGGAAGCCAAGTTGACTGAGCTCCAGTTCTCAGTTAAGGCATTAAACACAGCAAACCATCAGGAGATTGCTTTCTCGTTTATATGCTATTCCACCTCAGCTCCCCAGCAGAGCAACACCATCTGTTTATCTTTGTATTGGCAACTGGATTTGTCTTGTCACCCCCAAGATTCTGAAGTTGAAATGAGTTTTATTAAATGTAATGAAAAATAGAAATTGTAGTGTGCTGAGCTCTCCAATACATCATATCAGATGAAATAAAAATTATTTGACATGATTTTAATGGCATCCATCAAAAAAACAAAAACAAATAACCCCCAAATAAGCAAAAAAACCCAACAAACCAAATCCTTAAGTTGTTTCTTGGTTTGTTTCTTTAAAAACAATTTTCAAAGAAGGAAGAGCCTTTCAAATCCCTGGAAGTATTCAGTTATATAAGTATCTGTCATCTCTTCAGATTTGTTTCAATATCAGCAAGGTTGTATAGAGTCTTAAAGGACATTCTGTATGTATATATAGATGTGTGTATATATATAAATATATATGTATGTATGTATGTATGTATATATAGATGTGTGTATATATATATATATGTGTATGTATATATAGATACACCTAAAGATGTTAGGACATACCAAGACTTTGTTTTCTTTGTGTGGATATGTAGGTCAACAGATAACTAAATTGAAATTTGTCCACATTTTCCTTAGTTGCAAACGTTCTTGTTAATATGGTTTTATGTGTGTTCTTTTCTGTTTAAAACAGATTCTGAGATAAAAATTCAGCTAATGAATGGTCTTTTCATAATGCAACTTCCTTAGTGTTCTATGCATGCAGCTACATGGCGAAAAGGGAAGACAAAATGTGCAGCTGAAGAGCAGGGAAAAGAAATGAAAGGGGAAAAAAACGAGTAGATGAATGCTAACTGGGAGCAGTGGGACTGTACTTTCAAGTGACCAACAAAGGTCTTTTTATAACAGGATACACATTGTTTAATGCTGATATGCAAAAAGCAAAGTTCCTTCAGAACAAACTGTAATAAAGGTTTGTTTGCTTTACCAGAACCTCCGGAGCTGGGTTTCTGCTTATAGTCTGCTTTCTGAGTACCAGACAGGTTACTTTGCAATTGAGAGAAAGATAGGAACAAATCTAAAATTAAAAGCAGGAAACAAGGCCCGGATTAAATATATCTGCACCTGGCTTGTGCAGCTTTCTCCTTAATGCTGTTAGCATTCGGATTCCCTATTAGTAAAAAGTGCTCAGGAGCTTTTGTGCTGCAAACTAACTGGCAAGCCTGTTACTTAGCAAGGGGAATCTTGTTTTGTTAGCTGCAGAATGGTGGTAGCACCCTACATAGAGCAGAAATTCTATCCCCAGAGAAGCTGACCACCATACCCTTCCAAGAGGTAGAATTGGACTGCTTTGCCTTCTCTATCCCAAGAAGATCTTCACGCACTGGAGACAAAGGGACAGTAAGGGGAACATACTTGCAGAATTTCAGATTTTATTAAAGGAGGGAATTAAAAAGGATTGAAGGCAGAAGACAGGATGATTTTATTTTTGTTAAAAGTAGCAAAGCTGTTCCTTCCTGGAATAGTATTGCATTTAATTTTCTGATTAAACATTTTGTAGAGTAATGTTTCAAGAGAAATACTTACAGGAAAATCAAGACACTCAATTGTCACTGCCTTTATTATTATGAATTATCAAAATAAACTAACTAGGAATGCTTTCTTAAAATTTTCTGACATTTGATGTGACAGTCACAAGTACTGCTCATCTGGTTATAAATAGTGTCATTTGTTGTTGTTTCCATACTGGTACTGTGCTAGAGCATTAGTGGGTATGGATATTGCTCCAGTATTAGAGAGGAAGGAAGAGGAATGGGATACTATTATTGCTGAATTCCTTCACCCAAACTTGAAACCGAGTTACAGGGGAGGTGACTTGAGGAAATAGAAGGAAAGCTGAGTTAACCACAGAATGTAATCTCTGTAGCTTGTTAAGGAAACTTAGCTGTTTGACCATCCAGGAGCCACTCTGGCAGTCACACTCACGCCATATGAGCTGGCACCAAAGTCCCTTCACAGCAGGCAGCTCCAGTGAGCCAGTGGGTGCCCTGCTTGACTCCCTACACACACCACTCTCACAGTCAGACAAGGCTTCCTTACCAGCTCAACCTTTAGGATTCCCACATCAGTGTCTTGGATGTCTGGATCCTTAAAACAAATAAATCATGGTGGAACAACAGAATAACAGAATAACATCCCTACTACACAAAGTCATGGTGGAGCTTCAGTGGTTATGGAATCCTAGCAAACACAGACAAAATCTAGTGATAAATAATTTACATTGTCCAGATGCTCATGTTCCTCCCTGTTGGCCATGATTTTCATGTTTGCCCAGAAACTTCCCTCACATGTGTACTGAGATGAAATGATGAACAGTTTTCCCATAGTTCTGCTATTTTTCAGTTGTACATTAGTAGAGATTCATCTGTGTATAGGCACACCACAATCTTCCAAAAAGAAACACTACCAATGAAATTGCAAAAACCAAGCTTTGCTACATAAAAAGGGAAATAATGCTTCTTGAAATCACAGAACAAATCCTATTCACCTTTTCACTTGAGTATTGAAATAATTTTTTACTCAAATAACAGCCTGAAGATAATTTTACGTTAGTTTGCAGCATCCTTTTTTGCTGTGGCAACTTTTATGTATAGATACTAATTTTTTTTAAGTATTAGTTTAATTTCCTTCCTTCCTTCCTTCCTTCCTTCCTTCCTTCCTTCCTTCCTTCCTTCCTTCCTTCCTGCCTGCCTGCCTGCCTGCCTGCCTCCCTGCCTGCCTGCCTCCCTTCCTCTCTCCCTCCCTCCTTCCCTCCCTCCCTTTTTTCCTTCCATGTGACTTTGTCCTGAAAGAAGAGGATTCTGATGTTTAAGGGCAGTGGAGAAGAAACTGAAGGAGAATGGGGCATGGTCATTTTTAGCAACAGAATCTTCCTGTGAAGAAGAGATCTCTCTCTCATTTCAGTGATCACAGAAGACAGTGCAGGATCTGACATAACTAAGTTTTAGTTCAGGTGACTTCCTTCCCTTTGTCTCAGCTTCTTGTTATGGAAAAGAAATGACAATTATTTTGTCCTATTAGGGATCTTGTCATTTTAGATTAGGAATTATCAGCCAGGTTGCATTATCCATTTGTAGTGCATTGCATTTGTGATTTTGATTCAGTTTTCTAGTTATTACAATAGCACAAACAACTAATAATAAACTAGATATTGTTTTGCAAAATCAAAGAACCAAGAAGGAAAAAATCATTAAAATGTTTTCGGCTGTCTGTCTTAAGTCTTTAAAAAAAACCAGTTTATACACTGTTTAAAATAAATAAATGCAACTAAATGGAAAAAATGCCCAACAACAGTCTCAAGGCATTCTAACTGCTGCAGTGCCTCCCTTTTCAGAACCTGGACACTGCATATTAATAAGGAAATTATTTTATAGCTGGATATGATAAGATTTTTTTTTTCTCTCTTTTCTTTTGGACAGGATCTATATCATCAGTCATATGACTGTGTCTGTGTCATGTTTGCCTCTGTTCCGGATTTCAAGGAATTTTACACAGAATCTGATGTAAATAAGGAAGGTTTGGAATGTCTCAGGCTGCTAAATGAGATCATTGCTGACTTTGATGATGTATGTACTTCTAACAGTCAACATATGGTTTCAATCTTAATAACTCAGGGTATGCAACAGTAAGCAAATATACTGGAAAGAGTGGAAGACCTGTCAGAAAAGAACTTTTGTGTGCCTGGTCATATGGAAAATACTCACAGGGAGTATTAAAGGAAAAAGATACTCATGTGAGATAAATCAGATACTGATCTGACACCACATTTGATTGCTTTTGATTTGCTATAATAAGTACCCTATGTGTATATCTGAGAGAGAAATTTTGCCCTGTAGCTGCAGGTCATGAGGCAGTCACATTACATGTCATATATTAACTACAAGTTCTAAATACTAGAGTCTAAAGTCAGATACATCATTGTGTTACACCTGGTCTGTGTTGGTCTCACACAGAGCATTGATCAGTTGATCCATAAGCAAATCAAAGGATTGTATAAGTTTTAATATTCCACTCTCTGAAGTTACAAGCCAGTAAAGAGTATGACTATAGCTGAATTGTGAAAAGGCAGATAGAGAGGCCTCACTGAGAACAGTATTTATCTTTAAGAAAGTTATTAGCGATGATAATACTGGTAAAAGGTATTAAGATCCTATCATGACCTAGAGGTTACAGTCTGGATTGACAGATCTGCAGCTATAGAGGATATTTTAGCAGCAAACCCATTTAATGAACATTGGGTGTCCAATGTCCAAAACAACCTGGGATATGAGCTTAAATCCTTGGATTTTAGTCGCATTGACATGGACAATCCCTTTGACATGGAAGAGATGCTTACTTTCAGAAAGCTGCTTAAATCTTAACTGTTGGCTCTCATGGTGACTCAGTTCCAATATCACATGAGTGCAAAGTCTACTGACTTTTAAGAGTTCTATGTACAATAAAGTAGAATTTATCCTCATTAACTATAGATTTAGTCCCTTTATAATAAAAAGGTATTTTAGAAGACAGAATTTCTCTTTCCTTGGAGACTGTAACCATTGTTTTATCCATCCTTAAGTCCTTCATCCTGTAGATATTTGTGAAGTCATTTGGGGTCTAGATAGAAAC
Organism: Calyptomena viridis; assembly: GCA_013390005.1. Lineage (NCBI taxonomy): Eukaryota > Metazoa > Chordata > Aves > Passeriformes > Eurylaimidae > Calyptomena > Calyptomena viridis. The sequence goes on from WEIV01012296.1 coordinate 34,590, forward strand.
TGTTCTAAGAATTGATAGTCTGAGTGGTGTTAGAGTAACAAGGCTGCTGATCTGAATAATGAATAACTGTCCTTATTTTACAGTTATTGTCAAAGCCGAAGTTCAGTGGAGTTGAAAAGATAAAGACCATTGGAAGTACTTACATGGCAGCAACAGGACTGAGTGCTACACCCAACCAAGAACAGTGTCAGGTACACGAAAATGTTCTGCTTAATAAGAAACATGTTCAAATGAATACTAAAATTCTGTTCATTAAACAGCATGTTATGTATAATACTGTGACCTATTTTTTTCTTATTAACATAGATTGTATTGGACAAGTGTGTACTTCACTAGTCTTTGTGAATTGTTCTTCACTTTGCAGTTCAAAAGTGCCACCTCTGTATTTGATAAAACAGGCCTTCTACTCTAAATACAATACAGGATTTTATTCCTACATGCTGCTTCAGAACTGGATTTATAGAGTGTACAAAAAACTGCAAGAATTAAAGTTTTCCATTGTAAGCTAGGAACCATACACTTACAGAACCCTCAGACTCAGCATTGAGAATGTGTTCCTTTGTTTCTAGTTTTCTCAATATGGTAGGATTAGGAACTGCAGTCAGCTGAAATTAATTTCAGAGAAGCAATTCATAACTTTTAAGCAAAAACCTTGCTTTTACCATGATCTTTAGAGTACTACAGGTTAGGGATAGAGAGATAGCAATCATGAATCAGCACAGTCTGTGCTAAGGACTAATGTGCTGTTGCCAAACTCATGTTCTTTCTAGACAGAAGCAATTACCACATGAACTATAGACCCTAAAGATTCTGAGAGGAAAAAAAAAAAGATTAAAAAAATTCATTTTAAATTAGCTCTGACATTTAATATGGGGAGGTGAAGGGATAAAGAAAATGCAGAACTGTAGACTGAAGATGAGAAGACATAGAGTTCTCAATCACAAATAAAACTAGTGTGTGCACTAGAAGAAATTTGTCATCCACATTTTAGCATTCCTTTGGTGATTTAGTTGACATTTTCTAAAGAAATCCACCAGACCTCAGCAGCGTTCAGTCCAGAATCCTGAAGATGCACAGATACTGCAGTACCTAGTGGTGTAGTGACTGACTGCTAGACATGCTGCCGGGAACCACCCCCAGCTTAAAACAAGCACCCAAGGAAGACTAAGTGCCTGAAGAGGGGGTCTGAATATATCAACTGAAGAGGAAACCATCTGTCGTAGCTAAGAGTGAACTCCAAAGGGAGCAGGCTTCATTCATCTAAACAGCTGCTCCAGGAAGCACCAATACTGTCCCACCCTAGGCTGATGCATCCTTTCTATGAATCATCTCTGAAGTTGTCATCTGTCCATCTATTCTGTCACTTTATCTCAAGAAATGAGGAAGGTTCAGTAATTTCTCATGGGGAACAGTGGGTCCCTCTCTTCATTCGCTTGACAGGGTCCTTGTCTGGATGTGGGGAACCAAAAAGCATTTTTGTCCTCAGCCTGAAGGGACTCAAAACAGTACTTAGGTATCATGTTACTTTGTTGATGTATGAGGAAGATTAAGTCTGCAGCCTTTATAAGTGATATAAGATCTGAGCTAGTAAGTTAGGGATCAGAGTGGGGTTGCCCTCTTCCTCTCTTCCTCTTGTATTTTATTCATTTTCATGTCTTTTAGGTGTTCTCAGAGGTGCTTCCTTATCTGCCAGATGAGATCAGTGAAAAAAGTCTTAAAATGGTGAATTTCACTGGATTGTAAGCATTTAATAAGGGTGCTGAGCTGTGCAGCGGTGAGAGGGAGGAGTCTTTGTGGAGGTGTCCTTAAGCTTTATTTCTTACAAAAGGGCATAAAATAGGAACAGATACTTAGAGAAAGTGCATTAATAAATCCTAGGCACACATAAACATTGAGTGCTTGTGGGATTAGATAGCATCTTATCAGTTACTTAACAATCAAAACATTAGATTAGGCCAGGTTTGGATCTATGATTTCTGAACTGCCTGGTTGTGTAAGTAAAATGCATCCTGGTCCTGCGAATGTTTGATGTAACTGATGCCGGACAGGGTACCACCTTCTACAGTACTTTTCTGCATCTTCCTGCTGGCATTAGAACATCTCTAAAGGTTTAAGTGCTTTCAAGTGTTCGGTGTATTTTGATTGTATTCTCACAGCAACTAAATACTTGGGAAAATGATTTTACTCTGTTTGTTTGTCTTAAATTCAGGAACCTGAACGACAGTATATGCACATAGGAACCATGGTGGAGTTTGCATTTGCCTTGGTGGCAAAACTGGATGTCATAAACAAGCATTCATTCAATGACTTCAAGTTACGAGTAGGTAAGTAACATAGGGTTTTTATAAGAATATCATGGATGAGGGGGAGAATTCAGCATGAAGTACCAGATGATTAAAGTATTAGTAGAACTGACCAGAAGGACCATGACAGTAAACAGTACTGTCCTTTCCCTGTTTAAAAGCAGCCTACATGGTATTGCCCATCAACTTCAGCTGCTGTTGTCACAAGGAGTGTTTCAAGGCAGGACTCGGAAAAGAGCAGTATCACTAAGTAAAGAATGGTTAAAAAAATGTGTTCACATGTCTCTGAATGGTTTTGTGGTAACTCTAAAAATTATTGTAGAGGTTGTTAGCTGTATACATTTTTTAAGTTTACCAATACCAAAAGACACAAGGAAACTCTAGACTGGTCTTTGCAAAACTGTATAAAGGGTTTCAAAGGACAAGAACTATAAGGGGTTAGTGAGGCTGGAGTTTGAAATATTTTACATGTACTAAACTCAAGCAAGCATACAAAAGTGTACCCTTTCCTTTGCAGTGTTAGACAAGGCAGAGTATTTGTCTTCTTTGTTATTCAGATAAAAGCAAAGATGACTAGTTATTTATATTTGAAAGGGATATCCCTTATGTTTCAGTTTCTAATTGTTTCTACTTGCACTTCACGGTATTTTTAAAAAGAAATAGACAGCTGCAGTAAGTGTTGGAAAGAATGATGAAATAAAGAAATTCAGAGCTGGTCTAGAACCATATGTTCCAAAATGTTTATTTCCTGATAGCAGTACACAGCAGTTTTATAATGCAATATGTAACATGGAAAGTGTGAAATGAAAACAGTAAACAAATATTGGAAAACCATAAATCCTGTAAACATGTCAAAAGTATTTGATTTCAAACAGTTATTCTCCAGCATTTTTCTTGCTGTTCCACTTGCTTTTCCTTTCGGCTGCTCCTCTCATGTTTATTTCACAGTGCCACCCACTGGCAAAACTTGCTGTCTTCTTAACTTGAAATAGGTTCTCCTTAGGGCGTTCCTTTACCAGTAGTTTTGTATTCTTTGCTAGAGCAAAAAAATGACAAAGCAAATCTGAAGTATGCCTCCTCCTCTGAGTGTTACAGAACTTGATGGGTTTAAAAGAAATATATAGGGATACTGGATTTCTGTATAGAATAAAGGTTCTCTTCTTGCCATAGATGACATGACACATACTTGCAAACATACTTACATCAGCAGCATCAGTACAGGTAAAGGAGCTGCTGTTTGTCAGGGCTACATCTACAAACTGCTTAAAGCAATACTGACTCCTTTAAACTGGGGATCATGAAGAAAACTTTCTATGGAAAAAAAAAGGTACTTACTTGGAATTTTTAAAGTGCTTGCTAAGGATTCCATAGAACTCAGACTGCTTTGCTTCATGAAATGAGAAATATTTAACTCTACAAAGAACAGAGGCCCCAGTCTAGTGTTTTTGCCACCTTAATACAACATAGGTATCACTGGGATCTTCATTTCCCATTTTCACGTCTCCTCCACTTCCCACCACAATCTGATGATGAAAGCATCTGATATCCATACCAATTATAGCCACAGAAACATTTGAACATCTACTTCTGACGTAATCAATTTATACCCAAATTGCCATTTGTAAAAGCCTCTCAGCCAGCATTTAACACTGGAATTGTTGCAACTCACTAGAGGTCTCAGCTTTCATAATTTTCTGTGAGTGCCTGAAATGCTAGTATGCCTTAGGAGGTACACAGCCTACTCTGACCTTGTCAGGCAAGGGAAGGGAGCACCTAGATGATATTTCAGGCATTCTTCGCATTCTGTTAGCTGAGGTGCTTGGTTTATTGGACAAGCTCAGATACGCTTTTGCAGCAAGTTTTGCACAGGTACTGCTTTTTTTCAGAAGAGAGGCTGATGTCTTCTTTTCTGTGTATTTCATAGTTAGAACATTTGTCTGTGTCACAGTGACTTAATTTGGTTCCTGATTTTGGCCGAAGCCAGACTATTCTCTCAGGCTATAGGATAATTTAGAATGAGATATTTCTCTGTCATTTCTGCTGATGGGTATTTGCTATTTCATGGGATGATTAAATATTGCTTTGGATATGAGAGAAAGAGACAGATGGTATCACCCTCTGTTAGAGCATTCACCTATACTGAGAGTACTACTCTTCCAGCTTTGCCCCAACACGCATTCATGTGTGTCCATGTGAAGGAAACCCACACCAGCAGGAATGACATGGAGCAACATATCCCAGAATGCCTGGGTGGCCAGAACACGTTCCTAAGAGATAAGGGTAGAAATCCCCTCGAAGGAGGAGGGATCTGAAGCTGGCTCTTCAGCCCCTGAGGCATTACTCAAACCATCTGCAGTGGTGGTTCAGGAAGGAGGTAAAAAATATAGTTCCCCTCCTGCCCATTGTATTTGGTAGGAAAGTCCCACTGCACTGCCCCAGTTTCTGGACCATGGCAGAATGCATGCCACACACATCTCTTCACTATTCCCTGCAAGTTAGCTTGGGCTACCCAGCAGATGGCTTTTGTGGATTCTATTCTTAGGTCTCTAGTGCTTTCTACACATTGGATGTCATGAGGTAAAAAGACCTGTCTGTGGTTTGGTTATTCATGCAGAGTGTTGCAAGGCCCAAATCCCTTTGCATTTACTCCTAAGCACTTGTTCTATTTGTTATCTTTTAGGGTTTGCTTATTTTCCCAATTTTCTAAATTTAACTTGTACAGTCACTTCTTCCAGGCTTTCCAGGTGGGCTTATAGTGTGGTTGCTAGCCCATGCTGCTATGTTACATACTATATGAGCCAGCTCTGAAATCATTCTCCATCCTACAATCATACTTTCAATTTTGCTGGATAGATATATCACCAGTGATGGTTTCTGTCAAGGAATTAATAGAAGTCGGTTATGACCCATTGAGGTAATTTTAGAAATCCAAACTATTCACTTGTTCAGGGTTTATTTCTCACTAGGTCTAACTTGGCTTTCCTGCTCATCAGTATGCATAATTACAATTATAGTACATTTGATGCTGGTTAACAATAGTACTTTTGATTTTGCCTCCTGGTTTCTTTCCCTACTAGCAGAGTACAACTCACTCCCTTTACAGATGTGACATAGGTTCCAAACTGACTGTAAGATAAAAAGTAGTCAGTTTAATGATGGACTATGCTATAGTGTTCTACGTCATGCTTAATCAAATTATTGGAATACACATATTGCAGTTACTTAGGACCATTCTATGGTTAATCCAGCCTTCAGAACAAGGCTTCAAATACTTTCAGCTCATTTGCATAAATTTATTCTACATTTAAGAAGCTAAGAACACTATAAAATAAATTCAATTTGGCCATCAACTGTTACAGAGAGGAGAGGTCCTTTTCACTACAAGCAGAAATGAAAAGATATTCTTATATGTTTGTTTTACCAGAAGCTGATGCTCTTCCACAGTGTGTTCCTCATGCTACCTAATAAAGGCAGTAGCAGGGTGTTAGAATGCTAGTGGTTGAAAATACCAAGTTTACTCAGGATGAGAAGGATTTGTAAAACTAAAATTTAGGTGAACTGACTTTTGGCATGATGAACTGACATTATCCTGCTGTAAATGGTCGATAAAACCATGGTGAACAGACTATTCACTACTGTATGTACTGTTCAGTGTGAGCTAAATGCTACGTTCATTGACTTGCTGTGTTGCCAGATGCACTGTGTGTCCTTGTTTGGTGGATCTTCATAGAATCGTATAACCAATTAAGACCTCTGAGATCATCAAGTCCAACCTATGACTGAAAACCATCATGCCAACTGGACCATGGCACTAAGTGCCACATCCAATCTTTTCTTAAGCACCTTCAGGGACGGTGACTCCACCAGCTCCCTGGGCAGTCCATTCCAATATCCAATCACCCTTTCTGTGAAGAAATTCCTCCTAATGTCCAACCTAAATCTCCCCTGGCATAATTTGAGGCTATGTCCTCTCATCCTGTCGTTAGTTGCCTGGGAGAAGAGGCTGACCCCTGCTTTGCTACAGCCTTCTTTCAGGCAGTTTTCGAGAGTGATGTCTCCCCTGATCCTCCTCCAGGCTAAACAACCCCAGCTCCCTCTTCACAGGACTTGTGCTCCAGACCCTTCACCAGCTTTGTTACCCTTCTCTTCATTCCTAATTTAAGTTCTGCTGTTTTCCAGGTATAAACCACGGACCTGTAATAGCTGGAGTAATTGGAGCTCAAAAACCACAATATGATATATGGGGCAATACAGTAAATGTGGCCAGCAGGATGGACAGCACTGGTGTCTTAGATAAAATACAGGTAAGTCTTGGTTTTTTGCTAGAATTTATCTTACTCCTTTGAGTTTGGTTCTTAAACACTATCATATCATTTTTACACTAAACAGGTCTTTGTTTTGAAGCTAAGTAAAGAATTCAAAGAAAATTATAGGGAAAATGGGAGGAGAATCAAAACTTTGTCTTGACCCTACAGAGGAATACAGTGAAGGAAATCGTGTTGCCTGGAAATTCATCCCTAGATTCAGAGTCATTATGAGGGAAATCACATTTTTATTTTGCAAATTTCTAAACTCATAAAATAATAGCTACCTTATCTCTGAAGAGCAATCCTGATCTTGGTTATTTCTAACTAAAGGAAATTACCGAAACTCCTGTACATCAGGTTAAATCCATAAAGTAGTCATGAAACTTCCCTTGTAATGAACCATGCTGATTAATAATCTCTGTAAATTATTATCTGTATAGATTATAGATAGACCTATATAGAAAAGACCTTCAATTTTCTAACTTTCCAGTGATCCAATTCCACAGTCAGAGATCATATTTTAAGTATCTGCCTAGTATGCTGCCTAGCACTTTGGGATCCCAGCATTGCAACTGCAAGCACTCAAATCTATCATTGAGATTATTCAGAACTAAGTAATGGAAAAGTAAATTTACCAACTTCAGACAAAACTGAAAACAGAAGAAATGTTAAAGCGATGATATCTGCAGTTGCTTGCTTCACAAAGAAATGCAGGTAGTCAGAGACAAACAATGCTGTTGAACCACCTCTGTCCTAGTGGGCTTTAACCTAAAATGCCAAAACAGCCTAAGGTTTGGTTCACTGACAGTTCTATGAGAAACTGGCAACAGCAGCTCTGACAGGTGATCCTAACATCCTATTATCACTTCATTTACAGCCTTAGTATTTGTATTTGTAAAAAGATGGGGTAACTTGGGTCTACAGAAGTGAAAATAAGCTCACAAAGTTGAGAAAAGTGCGCTGTGAGGAAGAGTGTTGTCCCTACTGCCATTTGTTTGCCTCTGTTTGCAACCCTAGATACTGGTTACACCAAATTTGATACTTGATATAAGTGATTAGAATGGGCATTCAGCAACAGACTACTTGAAAGCTCAGGTGCTCAAACCTCACTTGAGACCCTTAAAGGCCTTACAAGCATTATAGCAAAACCCTTATAATTGTGCAGAACATATGTTCTCTTCACACTCTGGAAGAAGGTTCTGCTTTGCTTTGTTATCAACACTGGTTGTATTACTGTATTGTTGCAGGTTACAGAGGAGACAAACAACGTCCTGCAGACACTGGGATACATGAGCACTTGCAGAGGAATAATAAATGTAAAAGGAAAAGGAGAATTGAAGACATACTTTGTACATACTGAAATGACAAGATCCCTTTCACAAGGGAACATGGCATCTTGAAGATGCTTATACGTGTCATCAATACCATATTTTTAGGAAAGTATCACGCAGTTTTTAACTACATTTTGGCCCTTAACATGCGTGCTATTTTCTGGTATGTGGCACTTACTTTAATATGGCTGCAGAATAGTCCCATGAGCCATCATTTTGTACCTTGATATTCCTATGTCCAAGGACAGTTGCGATGTATGCTATAGGACTGAAAAACTGTACTGCTACTTGCACTGTTATTCAAAGACAAGAAAAGAAGGAATAGGAAGCAAAAGGAGAGAACACGTCCTGAAAGGACTAAGAGAGATGTTAGTAACAAATGTGGGGAAAAAAAGGCAATAAAGCTAGGGGTGCATACTGTTTTCTGATGCATGGTGTTTTCTGGAAAATACAGTCGCTCCCCAATAGCATCCACTAATCTGGTATTAAAGTATACAGTATTTGTAAATAAGTTTAATCTGTCCACACATGATTTGGATGTGATCACCAGTTGCATCTCATAGCCAGGGACACGTTGGGTGGCTTGCTGGCATTCTTTCTGAAGAGAGAACTAACAATGCTGGAATAGTTTTGTACAAACGTGTCAAATGTTTTGAAGCTATTGTCTTTTGTAAGGTTAATTCATTAAAAATTTATATGTACTTTGTCTTACTGTTGCTGCCTCTCAGTTATGCTTCCTTTCATGGCTTCTGTCACTTTAAACCTGCGTGTCTTCTGCTACTGCTTCTGCTTTTTATTCTGCTTTTTATGGCCAGCTATCTCAATAGCCATGGTCAGTAATATCTGCCAGACTCACTATTGCCTTTCAGAAACTAAATCACCTATACTGTCTTCAGTCGTGGGTGGCATCCTAGGCATTTTGCAGCCATTTACTCCCTAGGTGATACAGAAGACTTACCTCAAATCCATAAACATAAGCAAAAGGGGGGGATACTGTAAACAGTATCACTGTTGCTACTTCACAACTGGCTTGCAATGTTTAAACAATAACTACAAGAAGCTGTACAAGCAGAGAAAAGTTTTGTTTCTTTGGCACTTTGACAAACTCTTTTGCTGTACAAGCAGAGAAAAGTTTTGTTTGTTTGGCACTTTGACAAACTCTTTTGCCCTTACATGCTTTTCACTTAACTTTTGCAATGCTGGATTTCATGTGATATTTAAAGTAATAATCTTATTTGTCGGGACATGAGTATGAGCAAACAATACAAACAATGCTATTTTGTGAATATTTGAGATTAATTTAAATGCCATTGAATTATAAAATATCACACTTGCAGAGTTTCATAGATAAGCCAGGTAAAAGATAGAAACAAGAAGTAGTTGTACTATTGATTCTCCTTTGAAGCATAGATAGTAACAATTTTTGCTTTGTTGTGATCAGTACTTGAAATTAACATATTCTTTTAGTTACAGCGTCTTAACAAGACCAAAATTAATAAAATCATCTTATTTACAAAACAGCATATAATTAAAAGTTTTTTTCTGACTGATACCATATGAATATGGAAGTCAACATATGCACTGTTAGCTCTGGCATGTTATTGAAATGTGAAAAGTATTCAGAATTCTCATTCATGAAACATATATATATATATATATACACACATTTGTATAGCATTGGTGTCCTTTCAGAAGAAGTTTTCAAAATTGTGGGTCACAAATACATGGCATCAGGCTACAGTCTCACTGAGTGTGGTACAGTTTACTCACAGCAGCCATCTGCCCATTAGCAAATTTTAATGACAGTAGATTTCTAAGTGCCCACATTTTCTGTAAAACCAACAATCTCTATTTTGGTCCCCTTAAGTTAGTCTAAAATCATAAAGTAAGATATTTCAGTTATGTTCAACGTAACACACTTCATTTTTCACTCAGAGCTGGAGATGTTTGGTAAGTAGTTCTCAAGAGAGGTGCTCAGTATAATAAAATCTCATGAAAAATATTTTTGTTGTCTTTATGATTTCTTCCTTTTAATTAATAAGTTTAGATAAATATTTTTCAGTGGAATTAGAGACTTTCCAAATAGCTCACATGGCAGCAAAACCAAAGTCCCAGTCATTGCCTAAAGCAAGCTGATAATTAGCTATGCTTAAGACTTCTCCTAAATACCTTCTCAACACTTACTATAAATTTGTGCTAGGAATACTTAAAAAGTTATTATCTCCTTCTTAGACTTGGAATGTACTCCAGGCCTTTAAAATCATTGTAGTATTGCCACAGGTCAACCCAATCATTTCTTACTATGGATGAAAACCCTTTATGTAAAGTTGATTCTGTTATATTGTCATATATATGTGAAGCTTTCAGGTATAACATGTGCATTCAGGATTTTGCTTTCATTTGTATTCTTACACATCATTAACAAAATTTGTACCTAGCTTAATAGCCTTGTTTCTTTGTTTTTTATAAAAGTAAACCAATATTGTTTCTGTAAGCTATGAAATGAGTAAAACATCTGAATGGCGGGGAGCTGACTAGTCCAATGAAATACAAAGAAAGATATATATACATGTGCCCTCCAAGAATGTGTTGAAAATGCCTTTGTTCAGAGCACTCATATTTTACTGGTGTTCATCTCTCATTTTGTAATTGCATTTGGATTCTTGCAGCCAAATCCTGTTGAAGAACAAGAAGGTGGGCAACAAATATACATCATACATGCTGTATGATGCCCAGACAAAAAAAGGTGCATACCATCCTCCCTCTAGCATTCAGTTGCTGAGTATTATTATCTTTCTATTACTGAGAAGCTATTTTTATTTAATAAATACCTCTTGTCTTCCAAAGCATTTTACATCTACTGTTTATACTTATTTTTCCTCTGTCTAGATTCATCCACAGTTCTTGTATCGTCTTTATTCCTTCTCCTGCAGCAATTTTGGACTGGTTATAACACTACTCGTGTCAGCGTGTAACTTCAAAAACTTTACAATAATCATACATAGCAGTATTTGACATTCCATATGTTCTACATAACAGTAAGGTTCATCAAGTTCTACAACGTCCATGTTGGTGACTCAGTTCACAGGTCGCTAGTGAATCACAGAGTGCAGCTTCCAAAAGGACAATGCAAATGCATTTCATACTGTGAGGCAGCACCCGAAAGATCAACGTAAGAGTGATTCACTGTGGAAAGAATTCAAGTGGGAACACCTGGGAAGCCTGCTGGAATTCTTTATCAAAGTCAGTGCTTTGCTCCAATTTAGGGAGGGCCACCAAAGGACAAGAAAGGTTAGACTTACAGATATTTTTATTAACTATGAAAGTAGTTGCGATTACCTGTAAATTAATGATATTTAGCTGTTGTTCTGAAGAGAGACACTAGTGTCTTATTTATGTTATGTGAAAAGCATTTTTCATGCTTTTTATATTCCTTTATGTTTCCTCCATTTTGTAAAGTATCTACAAACCTTCCCTTTTCCAATGAGATACAGGTAGTTCAATCTGCTTGTTTCTAAAGCAACAGCTGTGTATATGTGATGGTAGAGCTGTTGCAAGTCTGTCTTGTTATTTTTCAGAACCTCGTATCAGGACAAATAATAAGCTATGTTGTAAAAACACTTTATATAGCAGAAGATTTACTGTTAAAAGATATGATTATCATAGACTTTGATATGTAGTTTTCCTTTTGGTTGTGGTTATGTATGAAGATACACTGATTTTTCATTTCCAGATAGCAGATTCCCCTTCACCTTATGTAGATACTACCCTTAAACACTTTTTATGGGTGGACCCCAAACAATTTTGAGTCTGGGACTTTTTAGTTTTATTCTTCATTTCTTGTTTAAAATAGTGGAGTGGTTCTGGGGAGGAAACAAATGTAGAATATATGTGCCTTAAATAAAACATGTAATTAAGAGAGTATTTTTTGTTCCCTGAAGTAATTCAGATTTCTGTGGATTTGTCAGAAGAGGTATATAAATCAGCTGTAACTGGATCACCCTAAAGTTTGCTACATATTAATTTTAAGCGTTTTCAAGTTTAGGAGCAGGAATTATTCAGGTCAATGTAGTTTTTAATATGTTGAAATATAAGATAAGGGCATTTTATTCATGTTTGCAACTATGAAGATATGAACCCCTTTATGTTGTAGGATATGCTGTTTAAAACAAAGATTCTGCCAAGAGTTGTTTGAAATTTTTTTGATGGAGCATTTTTCAAATCTATTTGTAATCATTGAGGTACTCTTCACGAAAATCTCAGTTTTGACAGGAAAAAGTGCATGTGAAGTATTTTGAAAGTTTTGACATTCCTGGACTAGAATTTTTTGTGTTTGCATTCCAAAACAGTGTTACAAATAGCAATTGTTATGAAAGTAATGCCACCTCATGTATAAAACTGTGTATTACTCTACTTACCAAGAGAGTTACTGAAAAGAATATCTGAATTGGAGCAAATATCAGTCAGCTATATTGGATTGTGTGGCAAGATTTTGGTAGTAAGGAGGCAGGGACAAGGTAAGAAACTACCAGGTTTCCCCATGTCTGACAGAGCCAGTGCCAGCCAGCTCCTGGTGTGCTGCTGGCCAAGGCCAAGCCTATCAATAATGGTGGTAGTGCCTCTGGGATAACGTATTTAAGAAGAGGCAGAAACAGCCAAATAGAGGAAACAACTCTGCAGACACCCAGGACAGTAAGAAAGGACAGGGAGGAGATATTCCAGACACAGGAGTAGAGATTCCCCCACAGCCCACAGTCCAGACCATGATGAGGCAGGTTGTGTCCCTGCAGCCCGTGAAGGTCCACCGTGAAGGTGGAGCAGAGAAACACCTCCAGCCCATAGACAACCCCACAGTGGAGCAGATGAATGCCCAAAGGGGGCTTTGACTCTCTGGAAAGCCAGTGCTGGAGCAGGGGAACCTGTGGGCCCACGGAGAGGGGAGCCCATGCTGGAGCAGGTTTGCTGACAGGACTTGCAACCTCAGAGGGGACCTGCACTAGAGCAGCCTATTCCTGAAGGATTGCATCCCATGGAAGGGACCCACACTGGAGCAGTTCACGAAAAACTGCAGACCATGGGAAGGATCCATGTTGGAGGAGTTCACTGAAGACCCCACACCTCTGAAGAGCCTTCCTGTTTGAGATGGGCAGTCAGTCAATAATTAGGATCTAGGAGAAACAAGCACTTCTGTGAAACAACTGGCTTGGCCCAAAGCCATGGTAATGGAAAGGGGAGAGGTTTTAAGCCATTTTTGTTTCAGCCTCCTTCAAGGACAATTTTTGGCAAAGACTGTCTCTCCTTTGTGGCTTAGCTGAAGGTCAAAACCACATGGCAATCCAATAGATGTTGAGGTGAAACTGCTAGGACAGGAGATGGATTGCTAAGCCTTAAGTTTGACAGCAGGCTAGTCATCTCAGCTCCAAGTTACATGAGCTTGAAACAGGTTACCTCGGCTTGTAGTAAGAAAACAGCTACTGTGTTTTTTCTGTGCATCAATGATCTCTGCAGTTCTATGTCATCCGTCCTCTTATGTCCATCCTCTCTCCCTTCCCCTGTTGTCTCTGTTGTGTCCCCTCTCCCTGCCTCCATTACTATTTGCTTCACATACTGTTTTTAGGAATTTTTTTCGAAGTTACTCCATAAGCCAGTTTGATATTTCAGAACAGTGACCCTGCCTTTGAGACACTTAATGGCTGTAAAAGTACACACCAACATGTTCAAAACTCGGGAACCTTAGCAGTGGAACCTGAAGGTGTATTACTACTCTCTGAAAGGCAGACAATTGAACTTATCAGCCTTAAGACATCAAATTCAAAGCAACTTCTAATATTTTGGTCTCTTAGCTCAGCTGTGTTTGAATAGTTAGTTTTCACCATATAGATTAAAATTGCTTCATTGTTTACATGTTCATACTAAGGTTACTAAGGAAACACACTGACCATCCATGCTACTCTATAACAGGAACATTCACTTAGAAGTAGGATATTAGTAAAATCTGGTTGCAACTGGAACTGCCCTTCCTGGGAATTCATATCCTGCTTCTGGGGAAAAAAAGCCTTTGTGAGTTTCAAATAATTCTAAAACGGATTTATACCCTCATTAGGAAGGAAAAATTAAGTGAAAAACATAGTTCTTATTTTGAATGGGGAGGGGAGTATGGCAAATCAATAACAAGCATCCAGCAATATTTTTAACAATCTGTATTGCATTCAGATGCTGTAATTCAATTTAATGCCATCAATTTAATGTTAATCAAAATGAGGTACATGAGAACAGGAAGAAAACTGTAGAGAAACCTTTCAGATCTGACTTCAGAGCTCTTGCCTAGCTTCGTTTATATCTCTGGTGAACAGTTTCTTGTGGCTCTATTTATAGCTGCAGTTTCAGCTGAGCTGCTTTTTATAAATGTGCTTGCTATCTCTTCATGCTCGGACTAAACTACAGAAAAGCACTTGCACAGTGGCAAACGGGTCTCTGCGTAGGAAGCTGATGTAAGGCAGCTGTTGGATTTCCAATTCCATTGCTGGCTTATACTGCGCTAATTGGGCCTGTGCTACAGAAAGAAGAGAATCTTAATTGGTAGAGGGACATTATTAAATAAGCAGATGGAAATTGTCAGTAATGTTTAAAAAAAACACCCACACACGTCTGCAGATTATAAATGCCTCCACACTGCACTTGCAAAGAAGCAGGAGTCTGTTACTCAGTGGATTAGTGATGGGCTAGTGGCAGCTGGCTCTAAGACACCTGAAACAACCAGTTGTGAAGATTTCTGGTACTCTGAATGTTGAGGGTTTTTAAATAAATTTTGGTTGGTCAGTAAAATTCAAGATGCCAGTAAGAGTGCTGTTGAGAAAGTGCTTGCCCAAAGATACTGGTAGCAGTAATAATAGTAAAGCTGTATGTACTGCACAGTAGTTCTACAACTGTGGTTGCAGAAAACAAGCTACTCACAGATCCCCCAAAGGCACAGTAAGAAGCAGCATAGGCATAGCTATATGTATGTATTAAACCAGGATAACCATGGGGTGAGTATCAAAAATAGAAGCAATGTGCTACTGGGGCAAAGCAGTTTTACAGTCAGATTTGCACCCAGGAGACACTTACTTTCAGTGTTCCCAACACAAGTGTTTGAGAGAGTTTTCCAACTGCATCACCTGAAATGGCTGAGCATCCCCTTAAAACCTGTGTCTGCGTGGATGAGGAGCAGCTGGCCAAAGAGACCAAGCTCCTCAAGGCACGGGATCCTCATTCTGGTGGAAATTCCATGCTTCGGTGAAACGATACGAAATAAAGAAAAACTCCATAACTTTTGATTATTATGAAGTGGGTATGTAAACAGCGCTGGACACAAGGGAGATATTTCTCCAAAGACTTGTGTAACTTACTCCAGCCTGAATCCTGTTTTTATTTACAAAGGTGTTCCATATGTATTGGGTTACATAATTCTTTCATGCATATTCAACCCCTGGCCCCACCTGTCCTTGCCTTGTATGTTAATTAGGTTCACGCCCTTCTGAGCATACGTCCTTTGCTTCGGTGGTCCCAGAAAGGCTCCTTTCTGTGGTCAAAGGCCAGCTCTCCTCAAGTTGAACTTTTGAACTTTTCTCCTCTGCGCGTGCGCTCTGGTTGTTTGGTGTTATCTTGAGTGAGTTTTGTTGATTCTACCAGTTTGGAGACAGAAGGCTTCTTTATCTGTCTCTTGCATCTTTTGGTCTCCGCTCTTGTATTGTCCTTTATCAGTAGGTGGTTCCAGAAATTTACATTTTCTTAGCTCTTTGTATCATGGCAAATGTTTAATTCATGTGGCTAACTTAAGCAAAAACCCCCAACCTCTGTTTCATTGGTGTGTTTTTATTCAGCTTACCCACTTAAAAGGGGATTTCGGAGTTAGTGCAGACTGTCACAGCAAAAAAAGCCAGTCCTTTTCGACCAGGCTTTGCTCTAACTTTCTTCCCCACCTTCCAAGGACACATAGGACCAGGGAGCTGGCCTGAGGGTGGGTGATGCTGGAGCCGCTGCTCAAAACTGGGACCAAAACCCTCCTCCCGGGTGTCCGGGAATCCATATTTCAGCCTTAGCACCGCTCTGTGGAACTCGCAGAGGACCCGAGCAGTAGAGGTCCGCCAGTCCCGCGGCCCGGTTCCCGCCAGGCTGTCCCAGCCTCCGGGTGTCCCGTGGGAGGCGCTGGGCCCAGTGTCCCAGCGGAGCGTTGCTGGGTTACGGCAGCATGGCCGCCCCCGCGCCGGGCGCAGGGCGGTTGGCATGGGCGGAGGAGGCGTTCGGCAGCCCGGAGGGAAGGAAGAGGCGGCGTGCCCTCGCTTCCTTCTCTGCCTTCAGCTTCATCCCGACCAGACGGGAAGGGCCTCCGGAGCTCAGATATTTCAACCGGGCGCCCAAGGTGAGGGAGGGAAGGGAGCGAGCCGGGGACAGCCGGGGAGCCTCGCAGGGCTGGAGGAACAAGCCTTCCACGGGGGTCTCTGCACAGTGTAAAGACATCTGCTCAGTCCCTCCGCAAGGTTGCTCGGCCCTCATCATGAGGGACCTGGCCAGGCAGGTGCCTAAAATCGTTATAAAATCATAGAATAGTTTGGGTTGGAAACGACTTTAAAGATCATCTAGTTACCAACCCCCTTCCACTTGACCAGGTTGCTCAGAGCTCCATCCAAACTTGGCCTTGAACTTTAGCAGGGATGAGGCAACCACCACTTCTCTGGGCAACCCGTGCCAGTGCCTCACCACTCTCTTCCTGATATAGAAATGCTGCGTATTTATTGCAAGATAGGCTATCTAATACCAAAATAGCAGGTTTCACCTTCAGAGGCCTTTGTGAAGTGTGTTTGCTACTTGTGAATGGCAACACACTGGACTTCTCACTGGACAGCAAGAGAAGGCAGAGACAAGGTTTGCCAAGGATTGAGGATCAACAGGCCACATGGTATCAATGAAATGTGAGGCATCATTAGGGGGAACAACAGGAAAGGCATCATCTGTCACTAGGGCTGAATTGCAGCACCTGTGGTTTTTCTGGTAACACACACTCTTGGGAACTCATTTTTAATAAGAAATTTTCAGTCAAGATGAAAGGTTTTCAATGTGCATTGCACAAATTTTCCATATGCACAGCTTTAATAAAATCAATAGAGCTACTCAAAACAGTAACATCAATATATGCCTCAATAACTGAATGCTTCTGAAGGTGTTACACTGACAATCAACATGTAGTTACTCAAGTACACTGGCAAGAAGGCTCACTCCTTACTCTCTGCCACATTGTATCACCCTTGTTCGTCATTTTTTCTGTCCTCATTTTAACATCAGAAATTATGAAAAAGCTGCTAAGCTTGATGACTCATATGACACTTAAGAGTGAGAAAAGTTTGCCACCCAGGAAGTATAGCTCAGCAGCTTTTTCCACAAAAAACCAGCATTAAAAAGTTCTGAAATGTCTATTAAACCAATGTAATATAGCAATATTATGGCAACATATATTCATTTATAACAATAATGGATCCCCTCCCAACCCAATGTTGCTGAATGTACCAAGCACTGGGCAGTGCTGACTGGCAATTTGTGAGAGTTTGCAGGTCACATGTCCCCAGGATGTGGGTAGGGTGCAGACCACAGTACAGCACTGGGCATTAAAGGAAAAATTTCTATCACTGGATGGCTCTGCTAAAAGACAAGTAGATTTATAATGCCAAACTCTTTCATGTTAATTCCAGCATCACCTTGGGAAGGCGCTCTTAGCAAAAGGTGAGCGGGCACAGTTGGTTCCATGCTTAACAAAACACAGTAGGGAGAGCACAACAAGAGTAAGGCTAGGGCAGGTCAAAGGGCTGGCATGGTGCACTTGGGGCAGGTGGAGCTCACAGTCTACCCAGTCTGCACAGAATTAGCAACCATATGGTAGAGCTTTTTCTTACCTTATAGTCTGCTTTCATATTCACAATGACCTGGTTTGTGGAAAATTCTGCTCCAGTGGCATGGAAACAAAATGTGATAACAGCTGTTTAATAGGTTTCTTCACAGCCCAGACCTCAGACACAGGGGAGGAAGCAGTTTCAACCCATTCTTCTGCACAATTAAGGAATTAGATAGTTTGAATTCTTTTTTATTTATACAGCAAAAGGAATTAAATTCCTTTTTCAGCTTAAATACCTGAACCAACTGTGTATCAGAGACTGAAGCAGACAGAAATATGAAGAAGATGTGCTCGTCACATGGCCAGAAGCCAGAAACTCCTGCCTTTTAATCCCTTGGCTGACAGTTGCTCCCTCCATTGCTTTACATACATTACTGTAGCCAGCTTGCGTGGTGTTTCCTCTTCTGAGATGTGGAGAAAGCTATTACCTATTTCATGTGTGCCCAGAATATTAATGAATGTTTGCAAAGCACTTACACAGGGGATGCCCACCCTGAATGTTTGTTTACCATTTGCTCTGATGGGTTTAGAAACAACTCACCACCACCACTAACAACAAAGAGAAACAGTAGCAGAACATTATCAGTGTATTGAACAAAGAACTGTTGCCTCTACACATCTGGCAGAAAAACTTAAATACATCATCTGGGAGAGAGCTAGTTTTTGACATAACAGGCTGGCTGCCTATCTGTGAGTTCCAGAGAGAATGAATTATCTGCTCTGACACAAGTAACAGACAGATAATGCCACATGAATAAAATCAAAGAGCAAATAACATTCCTGGTGGTGAGCACCAATTAGACACCAACTGAAATTCTGAATCAAACTGGTAGCATGGGGAGGAAAGGAGAAGCAAGGAAGTACGAAAATAGTAAGAATCATGAAGGTGACAAATCAGGTGCAGGATGTGCCTGAAATTCTCTGAGGCTTGGTGGTTTCTGGGAAATGAAGGGATAAATAGGTTAAATACCAAATAATCTCTCCTTTTGGCAAAACCAAGAGAGACACCTTTCCAGATTAAGCCTGTGATTGCAGCCGTGTCTTACTAGTGCTCTTAGCTATGGTTTTCTTTTAATGGAACCACTGTAGCCTTCTTGACTTGCCCTGACTTGACTATCTGTGAAGGATTGTTCTGTAAATTTTAAGACTCAAAGTACATCATTTTTCAAAGGTTAAATTGGACACACTATATTTGAAGGGGGGAAAATCCCATCAAAATGCATTATTTTTTTAGTCAACCATGCACAAAGCCAATGATGGATAAACATTTAACTGAATATGAACCTTTTAATGAAGTTCATTAACATATGACAGCATATTTCAGTAAGGGATTTTGTTTTTTTTTTCTGTGAAAGCTTTTTTTGGTTTTGAAATTCTTTTGATTCCACTCAAACTTCTTGATTGGATTTCACAAATGCCTTTGTTAGCAGATCAGATCTTTAATATTGCTTATTTGGATGCAACTA
The DNA here is from genome assembly GCA_013390005.1 of Calyptomena viridis. NCBI lineage: Eukaryota > Metazoa > Chordata > Aves > Passeriformes > Eurylaimidae > Calyptomena > Calyptomena viridis. The sequence goes on from WEIV01012296.1 coordinate 53,922, forward strand.
TATCAACAGTTATATAATAATATTCTGGCTTGAAGTGTGCTATATTTTAATGCATGACGTGTGTATATCAAACATACCACTGGATCACAGGATTACCACTGTGGCACATTTCAGAACTCTTCTCAATTCTGCTTTAATCAGAAATTAAATGGTGATTACACTGCAGGATACCTTTGTCTTTTTCATTCCAAATTAATTTTGAAACTGCCTGTTTTGCTTTTACGTAATTGTACAAATTATTTGTCTCTTGACAAATATATGAACTTAAAAAGAAGAATATTAAGTTCTGAAAATTAAAGCAAATAAAGCAGTTAAATTTCCAAAAGTTACAACAAATTGGGGTGGGGGGAGCAGGGGTTAGAGGGGAAGGTGTGAAATAAGTTGCCACAAGGGAAATTTCAGAGCTGAACAGACTTAAAATATCACGTCATGAGATAATTTTGCAAACGATTGCAAAGGAGTGGCACAAACTTACTAATAAACTCAGTAATATTACCGTTGTCATCATCTAATGCAATATGTGCACCATCTAAGTATTGATTTGACTACATATATTCTGTAATTTGTAAAGTTAAGCAACACTGTGAATTAGCAATTTTTTCCCCTTTTCTCAAGACAGAAAATGCTTTCACCTATGATGCCATTTTTAGAAGACCAGAAGGTTACGACAAACATCTTTTCCGATGTGACAGAAAATATGAAAAGTGTCGTGGTCTTAACATTAATGAGGAGGTAACCCTTTGATAAATTCATAATTATCTTTGTTAAAGGTGTTTTTCATTTATTGACATGGCTAGAGGATATAGATATTGGTTTACCCTTTATAAAGCAGCCTGTAAGGTAGGAAAGGAATTGGAAGGAACATCATTGTGCTCAGCCTGAAGATCTAGGAGAAAGCATGAAGACACCTGAATTAGCTCTTGCTTCTTTGGCATCCTGAAGATTTCCAGGTGACAAGATATATGCAAGTTAAAGCACAGGGAAAGAGGCAAACCCTCTGTTACAGAGTTTAGGATGTGTTCTGAACATCTGGGCCCCTCAAGAGTTGTTCAGGTGGTCCTGCAGCTATTCCTTTGATGCTTGAAAACTCTTCTCCCTGAGAGGACTGGATTCAGAGGCCCCGATTTCACTATTGTCCTCTGACACCCACCCTCCCTATGCCAGTATTTGCTGTGAGAGCCCAAGTCTCTGAAGCTGCTGAGTTTGTTACAAAAACTTGCACCAGATTTCCCTGCAGAAAGGAAATTCATAGGGAGCTAGTGCAAAGGAGTGGTCAGTCAGAACACCATGGACATGCCTGGAAAAGGATGGGCAAAGCATTCAAGGCCAGCAGAATCTGGGCTTGATGTGCAGCCCTATACCTATGTACAGCCATTATTTTACACAGCTGCCTTGAAAATAGAAATACTGCAATATATATACATATATACTTATGTATTTTTCCATGCAGCATCTGAATAATACACTTACATACACAAGTGTTTATATATGTATTTATACACACATAAATACACACACAGAGGCAGAGGCTGTCAAAAAACAAATTAAGTGTAACCTCTGTGTGCTAATGGCCTCAAAATCCCAAAGGGTTCATGGGATGTAAAGTGATGGGTAGGCTAGGGATGGCTGCCTGCCTTGATGATTATATGATAGAGAAGGACTGTAATTGCCATGCAATGAAATTATTTTGTGGCAAAGCCCACTGCTTGTAATTTCTCTCACTAGCAGCTATATATACCAGACATTTCACTGCAAATATATAGCCATAATACCCTGCTACTCTATCAGACACTGCAAGAAGTATGAGATGCTCGCAAAGGAATCCCAGGAGTGCCCATTACCATCACGTCCTCATGCCTAGTAACTCAAATCTGTGTGAGGTCAAAAGGCATGTAAATGACTACTCCAATTAGAACTGAAGTTTATTTAAATGAAACAAAGAGCCAATACCAAGCCCAACCTCCAACAGGGAAATGTGTGTAGAAAGTTTAGAAATGTAAAATTAAAGGTTTTTTATGGAGCTCTTGTATCAACAAATCTCACTTTCCTACTAGGTTTCTTCCTAAAGCAACTGGTATGGGCCAGAATTCATACCAGCTTTACTGGGTAGTGCACACTAGGGATTCTGTCTGAACAGGTGTCCCTTAATCCAGCCCTTTAATTAGTGTGGAGACACATCAAATCCACAGCTGTTTAATGCTACAATGTGATCCTGCTGCACGTGATGACACCCAACACTGGATGTAACCATAACTAAGTGCAGGTCACATACTCAACTCCTTCTTTTTAATTATCACTGTGGCCGTCAACAAATTTTATAT
>WEIV01012296.1:62071-77334 GCA_013390005.1 Calyptomena viridis
TTCAAACCTTTTAAAAAAGTAATTAAAAATGCCAATTCTACTGAACTCTTACACAACATTTTCCTTTCAGTCAGGATTTGAATTAATCACTGTAGAGATGTACTCTTTCAAGCAGATGCTATTTATCAGAAAACACAGACAGAATATACTAACTGATCCAAGGAAGAAAAAGGAATTTCTGTACACCCTCAAAAAGGCAAAAGCTAGGCAGAGAGAACATAGTATAGAAAGGACAAGACTACATCTGCCTTGGGAATTAATTGAAACTACAGTTTAAAGCATTGTAAAATCATTTTTTACTTGTTTTGTTAGCCAGAGTAAAAGCAAATCACTGCCTTTGGACTTTACCTGCACAACTTCATAACAAAGTAACCGGAGATGTCTCTGTTTAATAGCTTCTTCTCCCAGCAGATTGTGGCTATTAGCACAAAATCTATTTTGACCATCAACACAGAGGGCAATTCTAAAATCAAGCATAAGTGTCGTATGAAAGAAAAAAATCCCAACAATCAGTTATTTTAATCACAATTACTGCAGTTCTTAAGAAGCATGAGACAATATTTCCCTTCTTACTTCCCTTCTTACTGCCTAGAATCAGAGGCTGTAGGATGGGAGTTACCTACAAGACAACTTAAATCACTCAGTTTAAGGGTGGGAGGCGAAGCCGTGAAAGTTACTGGAAAAGATTTTTTTATTTGCTTTGAACAAAAATTACCCTACAAGTTAAAGAGAATTTGCTATTTTTAATACTATTATTATAAGCTCTTTTGAATTCTTTTAGAAGGAAAAATACACAAAAAAACTTGCCTCAGTTTGAAAGCATTTCAGCAGCTAAATTTATTTAACTTATTAGTTTACCTGTTAAATCCATTAGAGTTCAAGTTCAAGTTAAGATAAATCTGTTTAAGTTAAACCTGTGGTATGGTTGGCTGCATCAAGGATTATAATTTTTTTTTTCTTCTTGGAGATAAAAATCCCATCAATTTAAACCAAAGTTCCTATATATACTGTTAAAAAGTTGCTTAATTTTCAGTATGTTAAATATATTGTGACTTTATTTACACGTGAAAATTTATTTAAAAAAATGGTAAAGCCCATTCTTAAGTACTTAAGCATGAGAGTCTTGAAAGAATCTATATTAGTCTCTGAGTCTTGTGAAGGTTAGGCTGCAGAAAGCATAACCTTTTCAAAGTATTTTGCTTTATTTACAGAAGTGCAGTTGTAAATACCACACAGGCAGGTTACTTAATTTTGTATCCAAGGTTTCTCAAAATAACCCTTGTTTAACATATTTTTAAAACACTTATGCATTTGTCAATTAAAAAATCCAGCATCTGTAGCAAATATCCTCATTGCACCAGATTCCTTACAGAAGTAAATTTGTGAACTATCTTAAACTATGTTAAATCTATGCAAATATACTTGATTAGAATTTAGTTTTAATAATAGTGAATTACAGAAAATCTAAATACATTATGAAAGCCAAACCAGGATCACTTGATCCTGACAGTCACTTGGTAAAGACTAATTGTCCGACACCACATAGTCAGGTGGGAAAACAATAAGCAAAAAGCACAGATTTTTAATTTTGTCCTTTTGCCAGTGGTTTCAGTGTGAAACCTGAACTTTGTTGAAGTCAATGAAAAACTCCAAAGAGCTTAAATTTTGCCAAGGTTTCGCCATGGATGCTATTTGTCAGTGTTAACCAACATTTTACCAGTGGTTTCTTTTATTCTCTTACCGTGTGTGTACCTCTTCACGCTGGGCTGCAGGCAATACGAAACCCTCTTCATCTAATTTAATCTCGATATCTAGTATAAATGAAAAAAGTAATCACATTAAAACTCATTTCATATAACAAAGTTTACTGTAATTCTCATCCTCTCGCAGTTTATTGTTTTATAAAATAACTAAAATGCTATCATAATTCTTTTTCTGAAACAGAGAGGCTTGCAAAAGATGTGTAGAGACTTAACACAAATGAGTGACAATTAGTAACACTTCAGCCTTTCCTAATGCTAACTAGCAAAGTAGTATTCCAAGTCCAATAAAAACCATAATGTAGTTAAATAGCTCTTTGCTGGGCTGTCTAAGGCTTTCTGAAATCTCTCTCTCTCTGCCTCCATTCCCATTCCATTTTTCTCATTAATTCCCTGATTTTATAGATTATGTCAATTTTCAAACAGAGTTTTGGCCCTAACCCTGCCAACTTCAACACCCACATGGAAGCTGAAATGCAGAGTAATTCTGGAATCATCCCTCCGTCATGTTGTTTTTTTTTTTAAACCCTTCTGACATCTACAGCATCCAAGAGGCTCTTCCCTCGGTATCTTATCAACCACACATCTTTCCTCATTGTTGCCTTCTGTTTCGTTTCCTGCTACATGAAATACTGTTTTGCTGACTCCTCTCTGTCACCCCACAAGCCCCTTCTGACTATAGTAGTCAATAGTTCTTGCTGAGGGGAGAGGAGCCCAGCTGAGCAGGGCATAGGGAGAACTGGAAGGTGCTCAGCCCTTTCTCTACTAACCACTAAAGCAGGGAGATCAGGCAAGTGGCACTGCCTCATTTTACTTTACATTATACAAATTGTTTAAAAGCGAAGGAACTGATAGTAAAAATAGAGAATACAAGAGTTAGCAGCTATTTTCAGTGCAGACTGGCTGTGTAAACTCCAAGTAATGCTGCAGTTCTTTTCTCCCCCTTTTCTTCTTTCTGACTTTAAAAATGGATTTACTTGAAGTTCCCACGTCATTTCCCCATTTCAGACCTTCTACAATTTTGTATTCTAGTTTACTTTTTCTGTATTTGCAGAATTTAGAATGCTCACAAAGGGAATTAAAGTTTTGGCAGCATAAACTCACATTTAATTATTAATCCAGAGAAATTTGACTTACCAACTGCATAGAAATATGGTGTTAATACCTCTGATGCAAAATACATTCTTTTTTTCAGTAAATAAAGTAATCCAGTCTTCACCCTTTTAAGGAGGTGAACATCACAAGAACTGTTAGGCATGGGAAAGGCCTTTACTTGATACTTTGGAAGGAGTTTCGGACCCTATATAAGGACAGAAAACCAAATCAAACAAAAGAAAAAGGGAGATAACATTTTTGTAATTAAGTCATATTAATGTAGCAAAATGTATTCTGTGCATTTCAAAGCCAAGTCTATTGAGAGACCTACAGTCTGAGTATGATCTGCTAGAAACTTAAAATCCCCCAACCAACCACCAGAACATTCACAGCAAGTTTCCATGCTGAACATGAGAAATGTACAACTGTTTCCATTCCCCTGCAATGAGGCCAACATCAAAGTGTGCCTTATCTCTTTTGTGCTCCACAATTTCACAAGCCAAACATAAAAAAACAAATAGCTGTTGGAAAAGTATTTGGAAATACAAAAAAAGCACTTCAGGAACTTAAAGTTAGTCAGTTCTCTCAAACATACAAATATATCAAGTCAATCAGTCAGGTAGAAATATTTCATATTTTAACCAAAGGGAAAAAAAAAAGCTGTTTTATCCCATTCCAATATTTTTATTGGAAGGACAGTCCTTAATTAATTATAAACAGCGCCTTAATGAACTTATCACCTCATGTTAACATCACTTCTGATTTTACATGTACTATACCTCCAGGGTGACAGTCAGAAAAAGCTGGGTTAGCTGGGAGGTAACAACTCTGTTCAAACCAGGTGGCTGAGCTGAAACAACATCATTCAGGCTTTCAGGTGTATTTTCAACAAAGTATCTTTACACAAGCCACCATGCAGAAGTTAGGAAAAGTTTAATGTGCAGAGAAGATCCTTGATCGTTACAATTCTCCGTACTTTTTTGAATTAACAGAAAGATCAGTGCAAAAAGACAGAAAAACAAGGCCATTATTTACAGAAATACTAACATTAAAAATATCCAACTAGCAAGAGCTTAGTTAAAACTGTCATATTCTTTAAGAAAAAAAAAAAAGAGCACCTGACAGATGCAGGACATTCTACAGAGAAGAATAAGTTTGAGTTGAGCTCTTGGATAAACATCCCCTTCCAATACCCACTTCTCTTCAAGTTATAAAAGTTATAATTCCAGGATTTCATTGTTTCACTTTTTTTTTTTTACCTGCAATTAGTGAATAATACCAAATAATTTCTGGAGATTTGTCTGCATCATAAAAATCAAACCTTTAAGGTATGTTAATGAAAAATTAAATGATCAAAATTTCTAATCACTTTGAAAACTTTACCTTAGTTTTATTAACAGGGCAATCTTAGCTAAGATTTTAAGTCACTCATCTTTCTGGCCATAGCTTACGTCTCTCCATAATGACGCTAAAAATGCTTTACTATCTAATGCAGAATTCCTTAAAATGGTGTGTTGTTCATAATAGATTTGTGTCCAAAAACATTGGAATATGCAATCATTAGAGGAAAGAATAGGCTATCACATGGTGGTTTTTCTAGCAGTCTGTAAGAGACAAAGGACAAAACGGGAAAAAACAGAAGGTCACTATTTTTTAGAAAAGCTGAAGGACTAAATGAAATAAATTTTTAAGGGAATTCAAGTCTCTGTTTTAAGATTATACAGTGCAATTTTCAAACTCGTCTAAATGATGTAACATGAAAGACAACTGCAACTCACAAAGAGGCAACATTTTAGCCTCCTGATCACTACGCTCTTAAATCACTTAAAATCACTTAAATCGCAAAATATTCTCGGTTGGAAGGGACCCACAAGATCATCAGGTCGTTGTTGATTTGAAAGATGAAAGTGATAAAAAATGGCTGCTTGACAAGAGACAAGCCACATAATAGAAAGATATGTAGAACATCCCAAGAAAAACACTGCTCCTTACCTTGAAGCTTTTGCAGAAAATAAGGACTAAATATTTTTGGCAGAAAATTTAGTGGATAACGTTGAATAAGGACACATGAGTGTAGCAGGTTCAGCAAGGTGTGAGGCTGAAAGTGACCAAGGAGAGTATGCAGTAGAGTTTCAAGTTTCCTAAACAAGGAAGAAGCACTTGGAGGCAGATAGTTAAGAGTCCCAAATGGTATAATATACCCAGCAATCTGGTCGGTGGTAAGTCTGTCAGCATTGGAAATGAAACCTTCTGCCACTGCATCAAAGATGGGCCTTGAAAGGATCATCTTTTTGCAGCAATACTGCATGACTTTGCAGACTGTGTGAGGATGCATGGTAAGGATGGACTTGGGGACATGTGTTTCCAGTGCCTCTGTAAAAATTTGTTCATGATGTCCAAAGTATAGGAAGGCTTCCAAGATATTTACCAGTTCATAATCTGTGAAATGTGGAACATGCTTAACAGAATGTCTACACAGTGCAGTGACTAAGGCAACTGCCTGAGTCTGACGAAGAACCACCAGTGAATTCAGTATTACATTTGCAAAGTTTGGGCTTAGCTGTGAAACCGTGGGTAAAGTGACCCTGTTCAGTCTGTTTAGCAGGTTTTGGTATTGTTTCCCTTCCCTGACAGTCACCTGCAGTATCTTATAAACCATCACTATTTCCCTGGGACTCCATTTCTCAATGTCTTTTTTTTGCAGGTGGTTCACAATTTGTTTCAGCGTCGCATAACTTGGGCTTTCCAACTCAAGCAAACTCTCTCCAAGACCACAGAGATTTTCAGCAGTCAACTGTCCCTTACCAAGCCGGTCCTCGCTCTCTGAAAGCAAGCTTGCCATCACCGTGCTCTGTGGATCTATACGTAGCGTTATCAAAGCCTGCAGTGCATTCAGCAGCCCAGTGTTTGACAGTTTTGAAGATTCAAATTCAAACTGAAAGCATAATGCCCTGAAAACTTCATTCTCCAACATTCCAGGGCTTTTCAGGCCACTGTTATCCTTCTCAACATGAGAAATTCTCTGCAGGGCTCCTGAAGCCATAGTATCAGACATGACTTCTAGAGAGCTAAGAAAGTCAAAAATTTCTTTTGATGTAAAAAGGTTGTTCAACTTCTTGAAAAATAATTGTTCATCCATCCACACATTATTATATTTAGTACAGTTCCCATTATCTCCATAAAGATCCACAGTTTCGTTAACAGAAAGGAACCGCATCCACGTTTGTACATGGTTTCTTCTACAAAATGTATATTGGGATTTATTTTTGACATATACCATCCTGGCTAACGAGCTACAGTTTTGAGGCTTTCGCTGCTCACTGATGAAGCTCAACCTTTTGCTGAGGGTCATCAAAACGGACCTGCTTGCTGGTGTGCTGGATTAATAAAACTGGAAACTTTTACGGCTAATCAATAATATCGAATCAAGTCGGTTCTGAGATGATACCTAGGGGAAGAGAAGTATACATAGTTTGGAAAACAGCACCCCTAAAATGCAGCAAAAAAACCCCACCTCTGGCGACTGGAAAGGACTGGGACAATCCTTCTGCCACAACCACCAGCGCAGGGCAGTGCAAAGAGAAGAAATTGCCGGGAGCGGCAAGACCTGTGTGGCAGGCTGCAACACATCTCTGCCCTTTGTTTCCCTAAGGACACTTCGGGAGAGGAGCGGGGGACGGACACAGGCGTTTCCCCCAGCAGGAACTGCAAGGCGGCGCTTTGCCCTCCGCTCGCGCGGCCGGGGCGCTGGGCGAGTCTGACACGGGCGAAGCGGCACCAGCGGGGCCCCTCCATCCCCCTCTCCGCCTCACAGCCACAGCGCCTCCCTCCCGCCCCAGCGCCTACTGCTGCCGCCGCGAGCCGGGGCCGCGCTCCGCTCGCGCCGGCCCAGCTCTCCCCGCCCCGCCACGGTCCGTACTGGCCGCCGCTGCATCCGGCTCCGCTTGGCGCTGCTCCGGCAGTCGCGGAGGGCAGGCTGGCGCTGGCGATTTGCCTTGGGAATCGGATTCATGGATCGCGTCCTCCAGCGCAAGTACTCTTGTTTCCCGCTCCGGGGGATAGCGAGTGCCGGGAGGGGGCAAGTGCGCGGTGGGGCTTGTGTTTGTCTTGACCGTGGAGTGAAAGTAGTTCTGATCAAGTGGCTTGGGAATGGCTTTACAAGAGTGTAAAATTCCTGCGCTGTAAAGCTCCTGTGCGGTCTGTGGCCACACACTTCGACGTAATTGACAGAGCGGGTACATGCAGTGCGTGGTGCGGCCTTGCTGCGTAACTGCTGGTACCAGCACGTGTGGTGCAGTGACATTCATGGGTGGCTTGTTTGCTCCTACAGGTGTGTTGGCTTACGGAGCCGATGGATTCCCTGCTAATCTTCTGTGGACTGTTAGCTTTCTGATTTTTCCGAATACTCGATCAAATACGCTATAATTCAGAATTTCATCCTTAGTTTCATACTAAGCCGTGCTTTGTTCCAGCAAATCCTAGGTTGTTTTCCTGGCTTTAAACATTGTTTTCTGGTGTGCAGCTACCAACAGAACAACATGTTCTGTTCTGGCTGCTGGTGTGGTAATACTATTGAAGTTAGAGGGATTCTCTAGAAAGCTCGGTAGTCCAGTGTTACCATTTTTCCCCCTCTTCATTCCAGTTGGAACTTCCAGCGCTAAGTGGCATGTCATCTTTGAAGCGTGTGTAGTGCAGCAAAGGAAGAGCAGTGTGGGCAGTGTGTTCATCTGAGAGCAAGTGCCCTCCTGGTTTATGATTGTTCATCTGCAGGTAGACATGGCTGATGTTTCTTTCTTTGAGCAGGCATCACTTGGTCAGTTTGTGCATGAAGCTCTTCTGGTTGATGACAGAGAGAAGACGCGTTTGCAGGGTAAAACTCCTCAACTTGTGCAGTTTAGATTGAATCATGATCAAAGGAGTTTATCTGTCAATTGGTGCATAATTAGCTGTTATGGAGTTAAATTAACTACTGTTTAATCAGTTAATTGAATTGTATATTCAAGATCAATAGCAACAACGCAACAGATACAATACTAGGCACTTACAAAATGTTAATAAATGCCTACAAATATTTAAACAGCTTTCTATATCTAATTCCGAGGAATTGTCTAGTTGTGGCATCTCCCATTCCCACAGAGGTGCATTCACACGTATGCGCACAGTACCCTCTCTCAGGGAGTGTGCATGTGCCTCTCCAGCATCACCCCCTCTTCTGGCTGCATAGGTTCTCATTTCCACACACCTTCTATGGCAGACATGATTGGTTGGTTCAGTTTTTGTGTCTACGCAATCCACTAGTCCACTCACCAGTGAAATAAACTATTCCGAAGTTCACATATGTGTATACCAAAATGTGTATGGCTACTTTTTGCACTCTTTATTGTTGCTATACTAACTAGAATGGAACAAGCTCACAATGGCTTATGGGGATCCCAGCTGCTCTGCCTGACCTAGACAGAGGTCCTGGCACTGTTAGGGCAACATCTGACCTTGTCAGACCACATTGTGCCTGCTGTTCTTTCTCTTGCCCTCTCCATTCCCCTTATTATTGCCAATTTTCATGCTTCTCAAGCATTAACATATTTCCAAGCTGACTCTTGTTTGAAGTCTGTTGGTAATCTCTTGGCTATGATGTTGGCAGCTTACCCCTCAGCTTTTTGTGTATAGAAATCTTCTGTGCTATGGTGTTGTCTCAGTGGAAAACTGATCAACTTTCTCCCTTTCTGAGGTATGAGAAAGAGTGTAATAATGAAACAGCATTTCGTCTTCATTGGTTTTATCCATATATAGTTGGGCAATGCCACCTGCTGACAAGAGAATTAGGTGAAAATACAGCACACGACTAGGATGAATCTATTATTACGGGAATCTGAGGGTATTGAAATTGTATTTGCACTGTTTTACACGAATCGTCATAATTAGCATGTGAGCACATTTCTGTGTATTTCTTTTGAAAAAGGAAGGTGAAAAATAATTCTGTGGATTGTTTTGTATGCATCTTCTGTGTGCATGCAAATGAAGCCACTTATGTAAGCAAATTTATTTAAAGTGACTGGTAAGGTAATTATTAATATTTTTAGGTAATATATGTAATCAATTTAAGCTGGAAACTATAACAGAAAATGTAGTAGAAGAAAATACAATGAAAACATTAAAATTTTCTAGTAATCACATTTTTAATGGAATTCATGTGTGGTACAGGCACTGTGCTCTTAAGAATCTATCACTTGGTTTTGCTACTTTTGGTGTATAATTATGCTTTAAAACAAATTCTTGTAGCAGAAACCTTCTACAGGATTATAGAGAGGAATATCGTGCCATATCAATGGAGTACAGTAGTATTCTTCTATAGTTGAGCCATGTTTGTTTTCCCTTGAGAGAAACAGAAAAAAGAGATGCTTCAAATGACATAACCACAAGTTTCCATAAATCAGTGTGTGTGGCTAAGACACTGAATACTTTCTGTAGTGGAAGCTGTATGAGAGCAATAGATGAAGTACAGCCAGCTGGGCCCAGGCACAGGAAAAGTATCTCAAGTTGGGAAGTGAAAATTACTAAGTTAAAGTTCTGGGTATTTGAGTTCTACTGTGGCTCCATAGCAGTGACAAAATAGTGACAGAATAATAATTCGTAATATCCACATAAAAGACATTCTCCTTGTCTCTCATATTTAGTGCTGCTTGAAGTTTTCTTCACATCTGTTGTGTTCTCTGTGTCAAAATCATGGAAGAAAACTTCTTGCATTCAAACTTTCATGGGACAGGTGAATGGATAAGATGCATCTTATTTATCCTACTGCTTACAAGGGACTTTGTGGAGGAGTGTTACTTTACACTACAGCGGATTTCTCTAATATTGTTTCTTACTTTTTAGGATAACACCCCCCAGTTCTGTAGTTCACAGAATCACAGAATAGTCTGAGTTGGAAGGGGGTCACAAGGATCAGAGTCCAGCTCTTAAGTGAATGGCCCATACAGGGATTAGCACCATGTTCTATCCAACTGGGCTGATCTTAGGGTCAGGTTGCACTTGTGTAAGAAGCTCCTTTTTGTAACATGAAATTAAAATCAACGTGCTCCAAAACATAGAAATAGTGGACAGTAAAGTGTGAAGTAATTAATGGAAAAAATAACGATTTCAGAAAAGAAACTGAGAATTTAAATTTTTCTTTCCTTAGGCTTTGTAGTTTGACTTCACCAAGTCTATATTTTGTTTTGTTTTCAAATACATCTCAGAAAAGTGAATGAAATAGTCACTGACTTGAAAAGGAAAATATAACTTAATAATAAAAACAGCATATATTTTCATAAAAATAGTTATTGTTTACAAGCTAGAGTCTTGATATTGGGCATATTGCAATATTACTGCGACATCAAGGCATGACAGCACACAGGAACAATACCAAGAGTCCTTTGACACCTGATCTACAAAGCTTGGTTGTGACAAATGGCTTCTCTTCAGAGTAGATGCCTAATTTCCAAGTTAAGCACCAATACTGCTGTCTTTACAGTTTCTCTTTTGAATCTCATAAGCAAAGTTAAATCTTGCTGTTCTGCTTACAATAAATTCACATTTTTTAATTCTTTTTTCCCCTGCAGTGTCTCTAAAAAAAAAAAAATCCTCTGTTTTGGGAAATGTGCTGTGATTCTAAAAGGAGGTTTTTGCTCCTCTATGCAACACAAAAGGGTCAGGCAAAAGCCATAGCTGAGGAAATATGGCAGCAAGCAGGTGCCCATGGACTTGAAGCTGATATGCACTGTCTAAGTGAGATGGATAAGGTGAGACACTCCATTCTGTTTTGAAAAATAATTATTTAAAAACTGTGGTTTTCTTCATGTGCTTGAGTGGTGGCTCTTTATAATCACAAAGGCTATCTGATGCACCCACCTAAAATATACCATTGAGTTTTAAATCCTTCTTCCTTGTGAATCAGCAGTTTAGACTAATACTTACACTTAATAGCCTTCTGCCAAAGATACATCTTTCTTGTGATTTTTCTAATTGGAACTGTAAATTAATATGTCTATCTCTCTTCTAACAATGATTCAGTGATTTCTTGAAAACTGTTTATGTATGCAGTAGTGAATGAGTTCTGTATTTACAGGTCAGGTCTCCTGTTGTTAGAAATGATGTGGGGTTTTTTTCTCCTTTTATTCTGTTTCTTTTGTTGCATTGATGTTCTGTGTTCTGTTAGCATGGCCCAGAGTGTTTGTAGGCTCTTCTATGTTGCTTAGCATATGCACTCACTTCAATTCCCTCGGGATTCACTCAAGTTATATTCTAGAAAGAAATAAAAAGCATGGCTGGAGCAAGGAAGTGGCTTTTTATTACTTGCTGTTATCCAAGTATAAGAATGTGAAAGCTGTTAGTGTCTAACTAAAAGCAATATGGAGTGTAATTTCCTTCACAAAGCACTTTGAACTGTATGTCCTCAAACAAAAGCATATAAAAAACAAACAATCAAAACTTGATAGCCTGGTATTTCATATGAGATGAGGAGAAAATAACACATAGAAGAGGTTTTTTTTGCTGCTCTTGAAAATGTGAGACATTTTGAATGAACGTTCACTGGGTGTGTAGCTGAGTGTTACGAAGAGACTTCTATGCAGCTAGCCTGGAATGTGAAGATTCTCCTTATAATCTTCCATTTAATTTTTTCTGCATTTGACAGGTTTGGATATTAGTTTCAGAAAGCTGGTAGACAGGATAGTTCTGCCCTTGTTATTGTCCTGCCACTTGAATAAATCTATTCTGTCAAATTTGGCAAGACGACTCAGAGCTGCAAGTTAATGATGAGGTAGAAAGGTGTACTGAATTGAGAATCTGAGAATTAGGCACTGAGGAAAAAAGCAATTTCTTCAGCTTTGTAGATTTTGTCACATAAGCTTCTGGGTTTTTTGTTTGTCAGTTAGAAGGCCCTTCTTTATGCGGCTGTTGGCTATTTTCAGACCTTGTCATCACTTAAAGGGATTGCTGTGCAGGTGTCTATATGGAATAGATGGCTACAGAGTCAATACTCATAATGTGATCCTCTTGCAATACCAAAGCGAACAGTCAGATGCTGCTCAGCTCTCAGGAACATTGGCTGTTTACAAGTAGTAAACACCTACAGTCTCATGGGTGAGACAAGATCATAAATCTTTGGTTGGTTACAGTGATTGCTTTTTATGGAAGACTGAAAGTGGAAGTGAGGTGGGAGTGGTAAAAAATGGGAGGCTAAATGGAGATCATCTTGGTGTATGTAGTCAGCCTTGGATGAGTTGTCTGAATAAGTACATTTGTCAAGATATCTATTTTTCTGGATAGCATAAACCTGGATGTCTGATCCCATGCTCTTCCTTCAGCATTCATTCACAGCTTGAGCATATGGCTTGCTGCTGTTGTGTGGCATAGCTGTTCTCATCTGAGGAGAGCTTTGGAAAGAAAGAGAAAGAATGAGACAAACCTGTAACACTTAAGAGTATAGGAAGAAGTGGAAGGTAGAGTAAAAAACTATGTATCTGTGTTAAGTTCTTGTTCGTCTAGTGATATATCAGACCTTGAGTAATTGACACTTAATTATTGCAGAACCTGTCACCAAGTGTTTGGATTCCATGAGGTTTCTGAGTTTGCAGAAGAGAATCTGCAGTGGAGCAAGAAAGCATTTAGTGACCTAATCATGCCCCTGTTCTTATACACCACTTTGTACTTTCTGAGCTTGTATTTTTTTTTAAATGGAAATAATTTTATTACATTAGTAAATTTAGTAAATTTTTATGTTATACCAATAGACCCTTACTTTCTTTACTTGAAGAATTTGCTTTTGTTTGTAAATACATTAGTCTCTGTGGCAATGCACTGCAGAAGTTGGGTTTCTTCTACTTAGTCAAATAATTTGTGGAAGTTTTGAAAATCTGTGTCCTTATTGCGACAGGACACTTAAGGCCTTTTTTTTACAATTTCTAGTTGTGTTTTCAAAGTCTCAGGATTTTGTGGTACTTGGAATTCACCTGAACTTGTAAAAGACAAAACCTCTGTTTGTAGTGCTCCTAGACCACAATTCATGGGCAAAGTACTCAGGGAATATCCTTGCATGCTACTCTGTTCATTTACACTTCTCTAGGCATCTGCTGTAGGCCACTGTCAGAGACATTGATCTGTTCCAGGTAGTAATTTAAGTTGACCATAAACTGCTTTTAGGTTCTTCAGGAAGGAATTGGAAACAATACCAAGATCAAACCCCTTTTATACTCTGTTTCTCTGTATTCCTAGTCTTTTTGTGTTGTAGGTGTCAGGTAGTTTTTTATATGGCTTGACAAGGAGGTAGGGTTTGAGTGATTTATTGAGTGAAGTGTTTAGAACATAACTCCTCAATCTCTGAAGTTTTGAATTGCAGTCCTGAATCTGCTTTAAGTGAAACACAGCATCTGTTGCAATCTTTATTTTCTCATAACCCTACTATTTTTATTAAACTTGGAATGCTGGGAAAGAATTTAAACTGCAACCTAGAGGGAGCAGAGAAGGAGCTTAAGTTGCTTATTATGGCAGTAAGGAGGCTAAGGAGTGATCTAATAGCCTGCATGAGCCAAACTCTTCTTGGCAGCAGAAAAGGAGGCCAAATCCACCAAGTGCAGCCTGATAAACTCAGATTTGACACTAGGGGTGCTTTGGGAGCACGTTGTGTGGGTGACCTGGTGATGGAAAGCTGGAATAATCAAAGAATCTGAATACTTTTTACTTGAGAAGTAATAAATAGTTGCATGAGACCTGAATTTATGAAACTGACACAGTCCTTGGTACAGGCAGTTCTTGGCAACCTGGTGTAATGGGAGTAGCCCCCATGAAACTGTGGGAAATGTGGAAGATCATATTAGCTGAGGGGAAAGAAGTGAACTGGGAGCAGATTAAAGGGGCCAAAATTAATCAGACTGTAGAGCATGATCACATGACCTTAGTTCCCCAAAAACTTTTTGTGGTGAAAGATATAACATGGAAATTTATAAGACAGAATTAAATGATACTTAATGGAACTTGGAAATGATCCCCCCCCCAGTTTGTGTGACTACACCCCACGTAACCTGTGTGAAATTATGAGGATTATGGCTAACTGTGCAATTTCAATCATATATACAGAAATGCTTTTTCCACTTGACAAATTAAGTACTGTAGGAGTTGCATATTTAAGCTGTCTGAGTGCAGTTGTGAAGTATTCTTTGTGTGTTTTCTAGCCTGCTCAAAGTGCTGCCCTTTGACATTTATGTATGGGATCATAGGATATTTCAGGTTGGAAGGGACTTCATGAGGCCACCTTGCAGCAGGATCAGTTGAGGTCACAGAAGATTCCTCAGGACTTTACCCAAACTGGTCTTGAAAACTGAACAAGATTATAAGGTGGATCCCCAAAATTACTTGTAATTACTTTAAAGATTTTTTGTGGTTTAATATAGATGAGATGAGATTAAATATTTTTCTGTGTATCTTTGGGAAGAGGAAGGGTGGGAGACAGCCATCTGTGGTCTTAGATATTCTGTCAAATGGCACCTTGTAATTTAACTTGTCCTATTACTTGTAGTACAACCTGGAAACAGAAAAGGATCCTGTAGTTATTGTTATTTCCACTACTGGTACTGGAGACCCACCGGACACTGCCCGCAAATTTGTGAAGAAAATTCAAGACACGACCTTGCCACCTGATCATTTTACACATCTCCAGTATGGATTGCTAGGTGATTTAGTATTTTCTATATTATTGCAGAATTTGTCTGTCAGTGAATGTTTTTTATATTTTTTACTTCTGAAAACGTTGTCTGGGGTTTTTTTAAGTGCTTACAAAACATTTATTTTTAGAACATAAACAGCTTTTTTGTGTAATGTCCCCTATGAGCAATAAAGGAAAAATGTCACAGGAATTGTCTGAATGTAAGCTACCAATGGAATTTTTTATAGTTTAATTTTCTTTGCGTAAAAATGTATGATACAAGCTATTTGTAACTGTTGAAGTTTGAATTTCATGTCAGGTCTCTATGAACTACATTAGTTTACTTGACTGCATGAGTCACTGGGCATTTTTCTATACAGAGAGAAAAATAAAGTTTTTAAGATCATCCTATCCCTTTAAATTTGCAATAATATTTTAATTTTAAATGTCATACTTATTGAGAGCAGGAATGTAACTTCAGCTTAAATAGATAAGCAAAAAAAAAGATATGGCAAGATGCATCTGATATATCTTGAGCTGATGGTGTGGGCAGTTTGTTGAGTTTTCTGATTGCGTTTATAAAACTCTGGAAACATCTATTTGAACATTGGCTATTTTTGCCTCACAAGTTAAAGTTGATAGCTGGGAGTGAGGAAACTTCTAGGTGTCTAGTGAGGAAGGTACTCATTGGAAGGAAACTTTTACTGGATATATAATATATATATATACTG
>WEIV01012297.1:6329-39479 GCA_013390005.1 Calyptomena viridis
AAACTATAATGGAGAGAGCTATAGATTTGAGACTACTAAAGAGATTTATTTCCAAAACTGGTGAAAATAAGTAGTAGAACTCTCACACTATCAGTCATCTGGTAAGCATTGCTGAAGACAGTGGAAATTAGAGAATCATTTAGCTTTCAAAAGAACATTAAAATCAAGTCCAGCCATAAACCTAACACCTCCAAATTCACTACCAAAACATGGCCTGTAGAATCACATCTACATGTCTTTTAAATACCTCCAGGGATAATGACTCCACCACTTCCCTGAGCAGCCTGTTTCTGTGCTTGCCTTTCTATGAAGAAGTTTTTCCAAATAGCCAGACTCTCCCCTGATGCAACTTGAGGCCATTTCCTCTTGTCCTATCAATTGTTACTTGAGAGAAGAGACCAAAACTCACTACAACCATTGAGCTGTCCTGAGTAAGCCAAGACCGACCGTAAATGATGGAAATTGGCTTGGTGAGCATTTCCACCAGCTCCTTGAGTACCGTTGAGTGGATTGCACCTGGCTCCATAGACTTGTGTTTGTCTAAGCAGTGTAGCAGGTCACTGACCATTTCCCATTGGATAATGGGGGCTTCATTCTGCTTGTCCTTTACCTACAGGTATATGTCTTCCATTTTGGGAGGTGTCTTTGTATTTTCAGGAGCAAAGAAAAAAAAGCTTCTATATGAATCTGGATAATTCTCATTAATGCTAATAGAGGGTATGTGCATACATGGATGGGAGAACAGACCTCTGAGGCTGATGGTTCAATACCAGTTTGGTTTATTTCTACAACAACAACAAAACATTCTGTGTTACGTATTTCAATAATTTAGAGAAAGGTCAAAGGGAAGAAAGGTCAATAATGTACCTTTTCTTGTACCTTACTGTGGTAAATAGATAAAACAGTAAGTTGAGAGCCTAGTAGTACTTTTCACCTGCTACTTACTTTTCATAGTGTCTGCCAACAAATTTTAGATTTATGTGATGCATGTGTTTTCAGAGACATAAGGAAAGAACGAAAATCGATAATGCTACAAAGTTTCATCTTCCCAAAACAGTGAAACATTTACATGTTTTAAGTCTCGTAATGCCATTTTCATAATTTTACGAACTATAAATACCATTTACTGTGTTCGAGCACGTTCTTGTGTTACATACAACATATCAGCTGTAATGTCGTCTAAAGAACTCCCTTGATTTATTCATTTCATGTTCAGTTAAGTGTTCCCAGAACATATTCTGTTAAAACATTTTAAATATTTGTATAAAACTGCAAAAATAATGTTGTGCATATGTTATAAGACAGTAGGAGCTTAAGTAGCATTCTTAACAGCCTGAGCTACACAAGGGTAGAAGAGGTGCACATTACAAGGACTGATGCTTCTAGAGAGTTTGTTGTCTGTGTATAAAGGGCTGGGAAACAAGCACCACTGGAAGAGGCTGGTCCGCATTTTTTTTTAATTGTAGGAAATTCTAAGTAAAAATTGATTGACTCATGATTACTAAAACACACCGATCATGGATTTGTGGCAATGTTCATACCTTTGGCTGCTCTTTTAAAGCTCAGGATCTGTTCTGGACTGGATGTTCCTTGATGGAAAAGTTAAAAAAATGTCCATGTGCATCTCTTTTCTTCTCCTGGGCACAATTTGAAGGGTTGTTGTCCGTGCTACTGACTACCTAGCCTAAGATTCTAGTGGAAAACTAAGCCATTGGATATGAGAGAGGATTACAAAACTGAGTATTTTAGATTAATTGTCATGAGTGAGGTAGACACAGGGATAGAACCACACTGGTTGGTGGCATGTAATGTAAAAGGTATTTATAAGTAGAACAGGACCACTGTGCAAGGATGTTCTTCATGAGGGGCTATTTTTTTTTGCTCTTTGTTGATTTCTAACATAGCCAATTGATATAAGCCACCAATGTTTTCATTGGAGACATCACCTGAGGCCAATTTCTTTTACTTTCTCCTTAGCTGTAGCCATCTGGACATTGTTACCTGGGTTACTATTGCCTCCTGGCTTCCTGCTCCAAATCTCTTACCTGGGCACAAATTTGTTATGAGTTTATCTGTGCTTCTTTGTTTCTTTTCTGTACATACCTAATCCTTAGAGCAGGTCAGGTGTAGCCCCGAGCTTGGAGATAAGCCTCTCCATGACAGTTGTTTGTGCTTGACTGGTTTTTGTAGCACCACAGACATTTACCGGTTTAGGCTAGGTACCAGGCAAATTCAGTCAAGATCTCAATTACTTCAGTGTTTCTTTCAGATAGGTTTTATCCTTTGGGAATTAGCATGTTTTGTGGACATACTCTGAACTTGCCAATGAGGGAAGGAACCCTTTCATGTTTCTCTGGTAAGAAAGATGCACAGGGAAGTGATGCTTCTTCACTTGACTGCTTCCTTTAATTTAGCTCAGCTTGTAACTTGAAACAATGTAATTTGTTATATATCAGAGTCATCTAGACAATTTTGAAAGATTTGGGATCTTGAGTTCCTAATTAAGGTGAAGAATAGGGTTGGGGTTTTTTTGGTCTTACATTAGTCTACAAAGACATCAATTCCCATGAATTGACAAAAGTAATAATGTGTGTTGAGTGGAAGTGGAGACTTTGAAACAGAGTTCTGCTCTGTACAGTGCTTCATGGGCATTCAAGAAGGTCTTAATCACTTTAAAAACTGAAGTTAAAACCTTAGTGCAGAAAGAGGTGAATAATATGGATTTGAAACATAGTCAACAATTGCTTCAATAGTGTGTTATGCAAAAATAAACCAGTTAATTTTCTGTAGCAGTTTAGAATGTGTTCTGCCAGAGGAAAGACAAAGGAAAAACTTCCATCACTTTGATGGGATGTGAATACTACGTTGGGGAATTTTTTTTAGTTGGAAAAAAAAATGAGTAAATTTGCGGATTTTGTAATGTATTATCTCCTGCAAATGTGTCAGACCTGGTTGCAACATAGAGCAGAGATCTTTGAAGCAATTCAGGTTTACCAAGAGCTGGAATGACACAGAGAAAGAGGAGTGACAGAGTTTTGTTTTACAAGGTCAACCAGTCCCTGACTTTTGTGGCAGAGGAAGGAGGTTGTCAAAGTAATTAAGGAATAAAAATTAAAACCAAGATTAATTATTTAAGACGAAGATGACACACAAAGTACTTCCATTTGCTTTGTGAATGGGATGTGCTCTGAGCTGCTGAACCTCTACACGTGGAACATGCCACCTCCTGCTTCAGGGACATCTCAGGAGCATTTCACCTGATTAACCATGCTTGCTGGGCTGGTGGGCTGTCAACATCTTCCCTCACTTCCTACTTCAGGTCTGGTTTTAGGTAGTTCCAACTCTCTGCTATCATATTCCTGAAAGCTACCCGTAGGCATTTATTATAGAAAGGATGTGATAGACCTAATTTAGTCTGGGAATAGCAGGGCAGAAAAGAATTACAGCTAAACTAGACTGTAAACACATATAAGTTCTTTTCTGATGCAGAAAAAAAACCCAAACCAACAGAAAACGCAAATAAACCAAACCAAAATGAGCCTAATGTTTTATTTTTCCTTTTGAATATACAGGCTTTTTCTCATATTCTAATTCTACTCTCAAACATATGTCTCTATAATATAGAAACCTGTCTTCTTCCAAGAATTTAAATCAGGCAAAACTGTGCAGTAGGTTCTAGGGAAATAATTTCCCATCCAAATATTTATATAATGTACTAGAACAACTTCATTTAATTTTATCTCTTAAGAAAAATATGCATGCTTCATTAATTGATCAAAATAAACTAATGGGAAAAATGTAGCTTTTGCACATTTCCTTTAATAATGAGAAAACAAGGACAAACAAAAACAGAATGAGAGAGGCTCATGTGGGAGATTGTGATTTTTTCTTTTTTAATAGAACATGAGGGTTTTATTTCTGTTAAATGCTGGCTCATTTGAGTATTTGTGCTGGTACAAGAAGAACATACTGCTAAAAACATGAGTTACAGAGTGTTTTGTAGTTATATATCCATAGTAATGTGAGGTGTCATTGAAGAATATGAAAAATTCAAGAATACATTTATGATTGGTTTTGTTACAACGAAGATGGATATATAGATCAATATAAAAACTTGTGACAGGATTAATAATTGCTAATATTTTTAAATGAGAGTAAGCCCTTAGAAAGGCAGGAGAGAAGGTTTTCAGATTTATTTTTTTTTTTAGAAAATTTTTTCTCTGGAGTATAACATAGGTACTGCTTTACATTCAATGGAAATATTATAATTTCTTCGTCTTACACTAATGCTTTAATTACTATTCTGCATATTGACCCATAAATTCCTGCTGGTCACACAGAAGAAGATAGGTTTCAGTCTTCTTACAAATCTTACATTCATACAAACTTCTTTTGTGGAATTAGATCATTTAGTTATAATAGTTCTGAAGATGTCATTTTTCTTACACTGTAAGCCTGCTTTCTCCTCTCAGTTATACTTACTCAGGCAAAGCAAATTTTTTCATAGATGTGGTTAAGGTTAAAGCTGTTCATTAGCAGCTGAATTTGTTGCTGCTTCAGTGATGGCAGTAGGATGAGCTTTTTAAGTGGTAGGATTATTTTTCATCCAGGATTATTCCTTTAGTTCTTTATATATTAAAAAAATCCCACAAAAATAGCATTGAAGAGAATAATTTGGCCTATGATTAGCACACAGTCTAGGAGCCAATATATTTTTTCTTCTCCTCAGTCTAAAAGGTTCTGCCTTGTGAGGATGTCATTTTTCCTGCCCAGTTCTTTTTAAGTGATACAGTTTGGACTGCCTACATTTTAGTATTTAAGTATTTATAAGTGAGGCACTTAATGATTGATTTTATTCTTTAGTGTGCCATTTGCAAAAGGTGAAGAAGACAACTTTTGCATAGCAGAGTGTTATACTAAGTTTTAAAAGAAATGTGAAGTCTTCAGCCTAAGTTCAAAGCTATATTAGGTTATAATGAATGTGAATTTTTGAAAAAGGTAATACAGAACCTTCACAATAATATGATGGGTGATGAAACCAGATTTATAATTGAATCTTTGGTTCAAATGGCTAATTCTGGATTAAACTTACTTAGATGAGTAATCAGAGAAATGGAGCAACTGGAGCCTGAAAATTTTTACTTTCTTGGGAATTTTCTTTTCCCTAATTTCAGAAAGAGAGAGAAAAAAAAATATTTTTAGTTCTTATCAACTGTTCTATTCAATTGCTTTGGTTTCTGAGAAGAAGTGAAATCTTGCAATTTCGGTTTTTTTATTTTCTTGGTGTTTTATGATGTAATAAATTTCTCATTTAAAGTGATGTATCATGAATAAGTGTTTTAGATCACTCAGAGATATCGACAAAAGCAGGTTTAATATTAAAGAGAGGGAATGACAAAGTTCATTGGCAAGGCTCACTCTGTTACTTACTAGATGGTTAAAGCACACAGAGAAAAATCAGACTAAAATCAAAAATCAACCGAAAATATTCTACATGGAGGCTGGGGACGAAAAAAGGATAAGGATAGGAAAGGAAAAGGATAAAAAGGAATAAGAGAGACTCTCCTGTTGAGTCACAAGATTCAGAGTGAACCTCCTTGCCAAATGTAGCCCCAGACTTGACCAATGTTCAGGCCTGTAGGTTTTAATAGCACTTAAACTTAACAGCAGTTAGTTGGTAGCTTAATTTAAAAAATAATTAAAAAAAAAAAAATCTATTAGTGTTTACTGTAGCACAACAGTAACTCAGTTGAGGGCCTGAGTTAGGAAGCTAATGTACTTCAAAATCTAAGAGAGCAACATGCATAGTACATTTGCTATGGTGTATTCACACTCGCATGGACACAGACTAAAGGATTATGTTAAAGGTGAAATGTACCTGCGAAAAATTCCCCTTGAGTTCTGTGAAGTACTCACGTTGAGTGCCTTTGCATCTTCTCAACAGGAGGACTGAGCCTTGAGAACTGGGGTTATCAGCCCAGGCTCCGTCGGCAGCAGTCCTCCAAGCATAGCAAACTTGAGTGTTCGCTGGCTCTGAGAGGCGACCCAGTCAGTGAGAGACTGCTGGTCACAGCCCGCTGTGCTCCAGGAGAGCTCAAAGGGTCTCACTCAGAACCACTGTTTATAGAGTAGCAAGAGAACTGGCTTTTGTTATAGTTCTTTTCCATCCTGGCCTCAGTTTGGGTCAGTAACTTTCTTTGACAGTTCGATAACAAAAGCATTGTTCCACTTGGGTTGTTATTCAGGCAAGACAAGTAAGTTTCTAGGGCTGTTCGTTAAAAAGCAGGAATTTGTTAGACAGCACTAGTTCCTGAGAGTAGATATTGTTTCTGATGAGCTCAAGAGGAGCGTAGCCCAGGTGCTGTTTATCAAGGCTGAGGTCTAATGAGCAGATCTGAGATCATAGTGCAATCCAAAAAGGAGAAGGGAGGGAGAGAGAAGAACCACCACATGACACTTGAAGGGTATTTTTTTAACTATTCTTCCTAGGCTAAGCTAATTTGTGTATGTGTGTGTGTGTGTGTAGTGTGTGTGTGTGTGTGTTTATGAGAAATCAGGAGTATCCTAGTGGTATAATGAGTTATGATCTTACATATATCAGGCAGGGATGGAGACTAGACGTTTGAAAGGAGAAGGAAATTAAAGCAGGCTGCTTTATTAAAAAATAATGTTAGGTTAATAATTGTTGGGTTGGAGGCAACGGAAGTCTAGTGATTTTGCTGAACACTTCATGGGGCTTTTTTGAAGGCCTTGGAATACATGCAATTCTCTAAAAATTTTGGTGCAGGCCTTAGTTCAAGGGGTGGCTGGAATTTGCCTGGAGTGAGTGATTTCAGTCATAAGCAGAGTGTAACCCTTTGGAATTGAGGCCACAAAAGCTGTGTCTTGTCACGTATCCTGGTCCAAGACCAGTCTTATGGTCAGGGCAGTCTGCTTTGGAGGTCTCATTTTCCAAATGATGAGATGAAATGGCATTTTCCATTCTGCTGGGAGCTTCAAACACAGTTGCTTCTGGGAGATGTCTTTTACTTTCTGTCCTTCCTTCTTTCACTCTTTCTCCCATATTTTTTTTTTTAATTTTGTAATATAATTCTTTATGCCTCACTCACTTATTCATATCTGAGGCTTAATTTTGCTTCCTCATTTTGCTGTATCTTTCCTAGTTTTTGTGTATATAAAATACTGCAGCTTTGCTTTAAATACTTGTCATAGTTACAGGGGTGGGACTGGTTTATCACTATGAGGGTGTAACCTCTATGTCATTCCTGATGGGCTGTTAATGATAAATCATTTGGTAACAGCTGCCCAGAGCACACTGCACACCTCAGGCCACAATAGATAAGGAAAGAGGGAGACATCAACACCTCCACCCCCACCTGGAGGGTCCTCCCTGCTCATGGGCCCAGTGGACTGCCACAAAAGGCACTTACAATGGCCCACATCATCAAAGGATCCAAAATATCCCAGGACTCACGGAGATAAAATAACCATTGTGACCTCCCTGCCCTGTGGGAGGTACTGTGGATATATAATCTTTGGGGTTTGGGACTGGGGAACCTCCTCACTGGACCCAGAGGGAGAACAGAATTCCAGCAGGACTGGGGCTGCCACTCTGGAGGAGACTGCTACCATTTTTCCAACAGAACTGCTGTCTCCCACATGAACATCATCCTGACTCCCAGGTTTTTCCTTTCCTTCTGCTCTGCACCCAGGGGCACCACACAGTGCTGGGCAGGGGCTCATGAACATCGTGCTGTTCCTGTCCCAGGGTTCTGGGTTGTACTTTGTTCTTGTGGGTCAAAGCAGTTTTGCTGTCTTGTGTCATTGTATGTATTGTGATCTTTTTAGTAAAACCGTAGCTCTGACTTGTGGTCTCTCCAAATTGGGTTCATTTCTCGGTTTACTTCAAAACCAGCACAATACTCCAGAACTGGATATTGCTGCCTAAAAATTTCATTTGTTTTCTGTTTTATAACTGGCTACCCTGGTGATTTGTTCAAGACACGCAGATTTCATAGTCTTTGTAGAATTTAATGTATCATCAGCTGAGCAGCAGATTTCATGATGGACTCATAATGGTTTCATGAATGTACCCGTGCATTTCTAAAGTTAAAATGTATAGAAATATTAAAACAGTAAAAACAACAGCAATAATACCCCCTATCAAACAAAGAAACAAAACTCTGTAAGATCTGAGTAGGAGGGTGGCCATATGGCTCCACAAGGTGTTCCCAAGGGCAAAGTCTCGGGGGGTTTGAGAAAATCAAGAAACCTGGTGACCCCTTTCCTGAAAGCCCCCACTCTACAGGCCTGTTGTGCCCTGGTCATCTGCTGCTGCTACTGCAATCACATGTGTCTGACTTGTTCCTTATGGCTGCAAAGCTGTGGCAGGCTTGTGCTTTTGGGTCAGCATCCTGCTCCTCCAGTGCACCCCGCTGTGCCAGGTTGGAGGCTGGCTCAGATCAGTAGGACTTCGCTGTACTTGAAGTTAGGGCTTTGACAGAGGCACACTGCTGAGTCAGAGCTTTAGCATGCTCATTGATGTCTGTTCATCATAACTCCATTCTGCAAAGCTTTCTCTGTAACTTTTGGTTTGTTAATGCATTATTGTAGTCCTGTAGCAGTGTTCCAGATATTTCTTACACCTTATATTTCAGTGATGGAAGTATGTGTCTGAAGCGTAATAACATTAACAATGGCCAGTTTGTTGGGACATAGATGTCATAGATCAAAGCTGAGCTTTCACTGTAAATCTAAAGGGAAATGAAATTTTCAATGATTTATGGTTCTATTTTCAACTCCAAATAGTCAAGCAGGATTTGAAATTAAACTGTTCCAGCATTCATGCAGTCAAATGATTGCATAATACAAGAGAACAAACTTAATCCCTAGAAAAGTTTTGTTGTTTTGTGGTTTTGTTTTTTAATTCATTTAGATATTAGACTTTTAAGTCAGAAGGCTTTTAATTGGTTTAATAATGAATCAACAGAAAAAGGAACACAAACTTTTGGATAAAGGCAAAGTCTTTATTTCACCAACAAAACTTAGTAACAAGGGAGGGTGGGGAATTTGAACAGTACATTCTGTTACAGAAAAATAAATCCCAGTTTCCTGAGCATTGGTATGTAATGAGCATTTCAGGGTATGCAGGAAAATTAAAGTATCACGAAAATATCAAGTTAGCGTTAGTTATAAAACATAATTATAGAGGGGACTGAGATTTGTTTGATACAAAAATGTACAAAGAAAATTAGTTGTGAAAAATCAATACCATAGAGCAGAAAAAAAATCAGGAAAGGAACAAAATGCTTCTGTACTCCACTTTTTCAGGTCAAGACTGTTGTAATATGTATGATTTGAAGGGGAATAGGCAGTCTGATGAGTTTAAAAAAATATATTGATGCTAAGGGGATTAATTTGATTCTTAATACTAATTTCCCTTTTGCTGTGTTGATTAGTGCTGCATGACCTGTTTTGTATGTTTGCTGTATCTGATAAAGATTCTTTGCTCTTTCTCAGAAGTTTCTTTTAGGCTGTGTTGAGGAGTGGCTGTTCTACCGGGGCATCTTTTTCTTATGGAAAAAAGTTATCAGCACTTTCCTTATCAATAATGACAGCCTCAATACAGAAATCTGTGTCAGATGCAGTCCAGAGATCCAAGGCTCTGAGAAGAATGAATGACAGTTGACTTTAGGTTTTAAGACTGGCTAGACAGTTCTCTACAGTACTTCTGAGAGTATACAGCCTGAAAGAGCTGTAGTGATGACATGAATCGAAGTGAAGCCTAATTAAAAGCCACTGCTGTCAACAGTTCAACTCTACCAGGAAATTTCTCTACTTTTTTTGAAGTTAGAGGTCTCACCTGAGCGAAGCTAACCATTAGTCTACATATGTTAGGTGTGTTTCGTTTTCATTATTCTCAAACTATTTATATGATTTAATGATACATATAGCACATATGTATACACCATTAAATATATACACAGTCTTCAAAATGAAGTTTAGATTGTGGTTTTGGTGAACTAGAAAGCATTACAAAATAAGGTTTTTCATATATGTGAAGCAGAACAGTTAGAGTGCAACAGATCTAGGATTCTTTGAAGTGCTCTGAATATGCCCTTCACCCTCTGCCCCTCCAAAATGCAGTTGGGTTGATGGAAACTTACTATATAGTATTTCAAGAGCTGAAAGTAAATTTTTGAAACTTTTTGTTGTAACAAATTGTGTCTAAACTGTGATTCCCTTCTCAGTCATTAAAATGTTCAGTCCCATACTTTGGTTATTTTCTGTGGCCTATTTAATTTGTCAACAAAGTGAGTGTGTTGAGAGAATATCAAAAGCCATTAGCACTCCTTTCTGAGAAAGGTGAAATCGGACACAATTCTGGAAACTAAGCTGAGTAAACAAAAAGTCCTGGAACGTGCTGATTTTCATTTCACTGGTGTTTTTATGAAATCTTGCAATATAAACAGATTCACAAGCATTTAAAATAAGTATATAAATAATTATCTATTTTTTTTCTTAGTCTGAGCTAAGTTTTCATCACATAGGCAGGGTCCAAAGTGTACAAGGGTAGAGATGCATAGCATTGTGAAGACTGATTAAGAACACTGTAATGTAATGGTGTCTAAATGAAGTGCCGCTCATTTTTAGATTTAATTTTATAAGTTCTGTTTCTGTCCTTCTCATTCCTTTTCAGTGTCTCCTTTTTGTTCTAGTCACTCTGGAGGGAAATTCAGGCCTGAAGGAGGTGTGCAGTTCAAAGAGGATAAGAGTTTTACACACTGTATTAACTAGTTGCTCCATATGTAATTAACTAGAAATTAGCTACCCACTGTGACTCGATAATTTGAGAAGTGGGTTGCTAGAGTTTTATCTTGATTGTCTTAATAGGACAACCATGCTGTACATGCATATATGCTTTTGTTTAACATTGCTGTCAAGAGATTATTTGTTAGAACCTTATATTCTTTCCGAGCATGAGAAATAATAGTGAGAACAGAGCTGCTGCTCTTTACCAGTTGTCAACAAAGCTATCTCTTTGTATGGGCACAGTTCAGAATTTATAGCCTACAGCCCCAATTTTTTTTTCTTAGTAATTGTTTGACCTTCAAAATTTAGTTAAAAATCTCTGGAAAAGTATATTGACAACTTCCTAGCAGCTTCTGATATTAGCACTCTCATTCACATATATATTTTAATGTCCTCACTACAAAATATAAGTCATAACATAATTTTTTTTTCAACCAATAGATTCTGAGTTGCTTGTGCTTTATGTTTGCCTTGCCTTTTTGTTAGCATTTCCCTACATTTCCATATATAATAATAAGCACTATAGATTTATTAAGGCTACAAAGCAAAGCAACAATACCCCCTGTATTCTTATTATATCCATGTGTATTTAAATCCAGAGCTGCTGCTTTTTGTTTTAAGGTCACCTTCCTATCAACATGCATTCACATTTTCAGGCATAGTCTGCCTAATATAAATAATCTGATCTATAATCTATAACTGTATGGACTAATACAAAACTAGGTCACTTTTCAATATGTATGATATTGTGTGCATAAGTGAAAGAATAGCGTTTGAGAGAGCTGACCTGTTAGGATGCTGACTGCTCAAAACCCAAAAAGTAGATCCTTAGCATAGAGAAATGAAATAAAAAACAAACATATGGGAATCTGTGTCTTGCTCTGTTTGCATCTTACTTTGGACTTTAACTAGAAATTTAAAATCTCAGGTTACTTCTTGGGTTGTCTTTGACTTCTGGGATATTTTCTGGGAAAGCAGGTATTTTGATATCATAGAACCATAGAGTGGCTTTGGTTAGAAGGGACCTTAAAGATTATCCAGTTCCAACCTCTCTGCCATGGGCAGGGACACCTTTCACTAGACCAAGTTGCTCCGATCCCCATCCAGCCTGGCTTTGAACATTTCCATGTGTGTGTGATACAATAGAGAACATATTAGACATTTAATCTGAGGGCAAGAAATAAATGAAAGAGGACCAGAGATTCTGCGTAGCAGTAGGAAAAGCTAAAAACTTAGCTCTACATGAGAAACATAAAAAGGGAAAATAGGGGAAAAGGTGAACAGAGGAATAATAGCTAGGGAAAACAAAGGAAAAAATAATAAGGAAAATAGTAAATAAAACGAGCATAGAAATATATCTAAAGATATTTAAGTCAATGTCTGGAATATGTGCTTTAGCAATATATGGGTATAACACATCCATTGTTTGGTAAATACAGAGGAAATCACCTTTTTTTTTTTACTCTGGAAGATACATAAAATGTAACTTTCAGGATTAAAAAAAAAATGAAAGAGTTTCTATTAGAGATGTCAAACCCTGAAATATTTTTATAGTAAGGAAATATTCGGGTTGTCTGCTGATTCTTCCAAGTAGGATATCAGTACACAGATTTTGCCTAGTATTTTGCAGTAATAACATCAAAGAGAAGCCTCTGCTTTTGTAATGAAAATGTGAACTAAAGCTGAAAAGAAACATTTTCAAAATGAGAAAGGTATTTCAACCATGATCCATGAGAATGTTAACACATAATATATCATTTTATAAGAGGGTATTAAGGATTGCTAAAATAGACTATTATTGATATTTCCACTAGTAGCTTGGTGAAAAGGTCTTTCAGTGTGAGATTTTGCACAAATCGTAGAGGCCACTCTTTAAAATATTTTAGATGTTCATGGAGGAAAGACAGGTGTGTGATTACAGACCTGTCATTCAATACAGTACAGTCCATTAGCAGTTGAGCATGAGACACTGCAGGTGTCATTAGATCATGGAAATTTGAGCACATTCCGTTTCAAATTTGCCCCATATCTGGATGTTACTATAAACTAGGATTTTAAATAAAGACAGCAAACTTGACTGTGTCATTGCAAAAAACCATATTTTTGTAACAATGCATAAAGGTTACTTAGAAAAAAAAAGTTTGACCTATTTATATGAACAAGGAAGTGCTGCACAAGGAAATAGAACAAGCTGTGAATGCCATTGTATAGGCCAACAGCACAGGCTACAGATTACAGAACATAAAGTAGTGGTTAGTAAATCAAATAATGCCTCTTACTCAGCAATTGTACCACTCTGCTTCCAAAGGAACAGTGACTGCCTTAAATTTACAAAAAAACATCCCTTGTCAACTTGCTGGAATTGTTTTCACTTTAATTCATGATATGGAAGAATCACTTTGTAATGACACCTCATAAAAGACAAGATTCATCTTTTCTTTATCCCATTCACAAGCAGGGAATCACAGAGGTGAAAAAAGAAATCCAGCAAGGAAATCCAGAGTCTTGCAGAATTTTTCAGCTACTGCCCTGTACTGTCATATACCAAATTAGCAAAATGACGGATTGCCGGTAAAACTGAAAAAAAATCACATTCTAGGACAGCATGAGCAATATGAGGAAAGATGTAGTCCATTCGTTGGGCTGTGTGTTCTGCTTTTAATGGCATTTGTGTAGCTAGCTAGCTCCTAATTTAAAACAAAACAAAACAAACAAACAAAATAAAAAAAAACACACTAGCTAGTTATATTTTATGACAATTCTGAGTCTTTTGAAAGGCTGATGCAAAGCAGACAAGAAAGTAGTGTTCAAAATGTTAAAATGTAGGATTTTACTCACCACCTTCTTTGAAAAAATTACTGTCTCTCTCTTGCTTAAAATCCAGACAGCAAGTAGGCACCACACAGCTGCTCATTCCCACTTCCCACTGCAGGATGAGGGGAAGAGAACTGGAAGGGTAAAAGCAAGAGAAGTCATGGGTTTAGACTAGTACAATTGAAATATAATAATACAATTATTGAAATATGCTTAATGAAAAAGAAAATAACAAAGGGAGAGAAATAAACCCCATGAACAAATAAGTGATGCAAATGAAAACAGTTGCTCACCACAAACCAACTGATACCCACACAGGCCCCTTGACTAACCTTCCCTGTAGTCTATTGTTGAGCGTGATGCCATGTGGTCTGGAATAACCCTTTGGTCAATTGGGGTCAGCTGTCCTGGCTGTGCCCCAACTGCTTATGTACCCACAGCCTATTTGCTAGAAGCAAAAAAGGCTTTGACTCTGTGTAAACAGTGCTCAGCAGCAGCAGAAACATCCTTGTGTTACCAATCCTGTTTCCAGCATAAATAGAAGACATAGTCCCATGCTGGCTACTGTGAAGAACAATAACCACCCCAGCAAAGACCAGCACACACTCCTATATTGCTATGATCTCTTCCATTTAGTGGCATGGGTATGAAAAAAAATATATTGACACTTCAGTTGAAGATTTTGTGCAGCAAAATACTGAAGGCTTTGTGTAAAAAATTAAAAATTGACAGTAGGCTTCTGTGGGAGTAGTAATCATCATAATTCACAAAAAAAAAAGTGACAGTGATCGACAGCATGCACAAATGAAGGCAGAAGATCCAGGTCTGCTTATCATTGTACGGGTAAACATTTGAGTCATGAGAAGTTGTTGACAGTGGCTTAGAAAAAGACATTGAAGATGAGAATGACGGAGAATGACTGAGAATGACTAATTATTACCATATTGTATCTTAATAATAGTAATGAGATATATATCTGTATAACATTGAAATGTTTGTCAGTTATATTTTTTAATATAGAAGAACAAAAGATACAAATTTAGTAGTGTTTATTGATTGTCTATCACAATAAAATGTATCAGTGGTTCACCAAAGGAAGCGAGAAGATGGCTTTTATCTCTGACTGAGTAAAACATTGTTAAATGGTGAGTCAAGCACAGGATATAAAAAACATGCATATCTAAGGAAGCAGAAAAGTTCTTCTTTTACTAAAAAAGCAGTCATTGATTTTCTGTGTAGGTACCAGATATAGTCTTTTTCCAGAAACACTGATTCTGCCTGGGTGCGTTGAGAGATTTGGTGGGGAAACATGGCTTTAGGAATGTAACATTTCACCAAAACGTAATGATTTTTGATGAAGACTGTAAAACAGAGGTTCTCTTTGAAAGTCCTGTCTGGGGTATAAAGTCAGAAAAAGATTATGAACACTTCTGCCATCTTCCCTGAAGAGCAATGCAGCTATATCTGGTTTTGAGAGGAGGAGAAGGAACATTCTGGTTTAACCTTTGCTGAATAGACCCAAGTTTCTCTTGTGAACACATTTAAAAGTAGTGGAGTTGAAAAGAGAAAAAAAGATTCAAGGTACAGTGAGGGAGTATGAATTGTACTTTAACTTGAATTCAGTTAAAGTGATTTTTAGATGCACCAGTAACTGCATGGCATTAAGTTATTGTGAACATAAGGATAGGAGGAACATGACTTTCTCTCTCCAACAGTGTGTGGAGCATGCAATAGAGTGAGTTTCCACTTCATCTTCATAGATCAGGTGCCATAAAGATCAGAAAAGCAGTTGTGTCTTTATAAAATAAATTTACTTTGGTACCTAGAAATCTTTTTTTTTTTCTTTCAGCTGTATATACTTCCTAGGGATTATCATTTTATTGGTACTTAACATATGCAGAGCGTAAGGTCAGCCTAAGCACTGTAATAGTGTAGATAGTTTGTAAATTGAATAAGAAAACCAGTTTTTGATCAATATGTAGAACATTCAAGATGGTGCTTACTATCATGAATAGGTAATACTAACAAAATCTTGAAAATAGCACATTTCAGCAAGCTTCTGTAGGATACAAAAGAGCAACATATATTAAGCAAAACCAGTGAATTGCACACAGTTCTATTAAGATGTAATTTTTATACACAGGTTTTATAGATTATGGTTATCCACTCAGTAAGGAGAAGAGATCAGTAGTAGCCATGACACAGTGCACTTGAATAATGAAGTTTCTTAATATTTTTTACACAGAATAATTTCCCTTTGAACACTACACAATTTAGAATAGCCACAAATTATAACTCAACAAATAAATTGTTGTGCATTTTCCATAGATTGAAATCAACCTGAAAAAAAAAATGAAATGAGGTATAGCTTTTCTTTTTTTTTTTTTTTTTTTTTTTTTTTTTTTTGTTACCTACATCTTCCTCCAATGCAAAACTGAATGGAGCAAAAGTAATTTTTACTCCTTTTTGAAAATATTTCAGAAAAATCTCCTTTATTATTTTTAGTGGATGAAAAAGACTAAGTATGAATATCAAAGAAAGAAGTTTTAGTTACCTTGTGATTGACAATATTTTTTTAAGAACATTTTTACCTTTTTTTCTCTCGTCCCTCTTCCCCTCTCTTCTCTCTTTTACTTGTCTTTTATCTGAGTGACTGTAGTGCTTGGAAAAGACTGTTGCCAGTGTTTCAACTTCTAAACTGAGAAATAGTTTTGTGGAATGAGTGAATATATGCTTTTGAACAGAAAAATATGTAGAACGAAAAGCATAATCAGGAAAAGTGGTCCATAGTGACCAAAGGAACATCATGCTGTTTACCCAGGGCACTGTGTGCTCACATCCCACTGTGCTTTGCAGCTGTTCTGAATAGAAGATATACTGACTGTCCTAAAATGTGTTATCTAGAGTGACCATATACAGAATGAGGAGTCATAGGAAATGTAGTCTTTATGAGAAGTATTCACAGAATTGAAATTGCACTGTATCCTAGAAATAAATTTTCCCCAACTCTTTGATTAAATTACTGAAATTTTCAGCACTGACTGTGTATAATGTTTTTTAGTCTTTCTAGTATGAGAAAGAGAAAACTGAAGTATCGGTTTTTCAGGACAATAGGGACTTGAGGATTTTGTTTCAGGTGTAATGAGTGTAAGCTGATTTTTTTTTTTATCTTTCCTGCAAGCTCTATTTTCTTCTTCTGAAGTGAAATTTTTAAATGCCTGCAGATCCTATGATCACAAAGGTATGTTTTCTCATCCATATAATTGCTGTAAAATGCATTCCACAAAACTGAAAAGTGGTAAATCATTTGTTGAACTTTTTGCAGCATAATTTTAACAAATGTTTCCCCTCTCTTCTCTTTTTCCTTTTTTCCTGAGCAGGTTTAGCAAAACAAGAGCTGAACTCAAAGAAATGAATTGTAAACAACTGACTTTCTATTGACTTCATGCCTTATGTAGATGCGGAAGAAATTTAGATTTGTCTGTAGTTCTGTGGTCTTCTATTTCCTGGTGGTTGCCAATCCCTTTTCTCTGTTCTTCATGAGAAAAAAATGGGTGTGGAATGTGGGATTAGCATTTAATCTATGATTCTTCTTCTTAAAGGGCTTTGGCAATCACCAATCATATGAAGTTCAACAAGGATAAGTGCTGGATTTTACACCTGACATGGGGCAACCCTGGGTGTACGTACAGACTGGGGAATGAGAGACTGAAAAGCAGTGCCACACAAAGGGACCTGGGGGTCCTGGTGGATGGCAAGTTGAATATTCATCAGCAGTGCCCTGCCCAGCCAACTGTGTCCTGGGGGCATCAGGCAAAGCATCACCAGCAGGTCAGGGGAGGGGATTGTCCTGCTCTGCTCTGACCTGGGGAGGCCTCACCTTGAATATTGTGGTAGTTTGGGGTACCACAATATAAAAAAGATATTAAGCAATTAGAAAGTGTCCAAAAGAGGGCAAGGAACATGATGAAGGGCCTTGAGGGGAAGCCATACAAAGAGTGGCTGAGGTCACTTAGTGTGTTCAGCTGGAGAAGAGGAGACTGAGGGGAGACCTCCTTGCAGTCTGCAACTTCCTCATGAGGAGAAGAGGAGGGGCAGACACTGATCTCTTCCCTATGGTGACCAGTGGCAGGACCTGAGGAAATGGCCTGAAGTTGTGTCAGGGGAGGTTTAGGTTGGATATTGGAAAAAGATTCTTCAGCCCTAAGGTGGTCAGGGACTGGAACAGGCTCCCCAGGGCAGTGGTGACAGCACCAATCCTGACAAAGTTCAAGAAGCACTTGGGTGATACTCTCAGGCACATGGTGTGACTCTTGAGGATGATCTCACAGGGACTAAGAGTGCAGGGCTAAGGGTTGGACTCAATGATCCTTGTGTGTCAATTTCAGCTCAGCTTATTGTGTGGTTTTATGATTCCTCCACACACTATTTTTGTTTTTTTGGTTTTTTTGCTATTGTTCCAGGCTGTGTGAATGCTATACTTTTCAACTGTATGTTTCTGGGCTTTTTAATAAGCCTGAGAAGATTTTTGTGTCAGTTACATTGATAAAAATCTGTAATGCTTTGCTTGTCCTTGGTGCCTGCCTAGATGTCTGTCCGTATACCTGAAATCCAGAATCCTTTATCTTTTTTAATTTTTAAGGTTTGATCACTTCTCAGGAGAAAATGTCTTGTCAGCTCCTGCAGGCAAATGAACCAACAAAACAAAAAACAAACAAACAAACAAACCCTCCAAGACAGCAAACCAGAACAAAACAGCAAAAGAAATATTTTCTATTGGTTTGACCCGTTGCTCAATTAATTTAATTTTCTTCTGAGTTTTAAAGTGTCTGTGCAAAGACAAAAAGCACATCATCTTACTTGAGAGGATTCTGTTTCAAGCAATGCCGTAACCCACTCAGGCTCTCAAAGTGACATGCAAGACTTTCCTTACCCTTCTTTCTCCTCTGTGAAATATTTTATGATGGAAGAGGAAGTGTTTTGATCCTCTGGGTGATTTCTGTTCAGCCAACCTAATTCCATTATCCGTTAATCATGTTTACATCAGCCTAACAGCTAATAACTCATGTGGAACTCTGTAATCTTGTTCTTCATCCAACCCAGTGCTCCAGGAGCCTGGCTTTCTGAGATTATTAATGGTGATGGGTAAGTGTCCTGTCAGGCTTCTGCTCGTGGAATCACAAAGCAGCACAAGGTCAGCCCTTTCAGACCAGCTCTTTAGTGTCACATATGGTAATCACAGGTACCCCTCCTCCTAAGGGAAAGAACTGACTATCTCATACAGAGTCTCAAAATAGTAATTGTTCTCTCACTTCTGAAAAAGTTGGAGATAGAGGTAGAAAGGTGGTCCACTTCTCAAGTTCGTCCAGGTCCCTCTGGGTGCCATCCCATCCTTCCTGTGTGACAACAGGACCACTCAGCTTTGTGTCATCTGCAAGCTTGCTGGGTGCATTTGATCACAGTCTGTGTAATTGATGAAGATATTAAAGTGCACCAGTCTTAAGACAGATCTCTGTGGGACAAAACATGGATAAAGTATTTATTTAAAAAAAAAGTAAACAGCCCACAATATTAAATGTAATAAACATTAAATTCTGTTAAGCATTTTTCACTATTTTTTGGTACTGAATGAAGTGTAACCTGCTTAACCTAATTATCTTTATTGTTCTGCATTCTTAAATCAGAAGCACTAGAGTTTGGGGAGCAGTGATTTGGTAAGACAGAAATCTTAATTGATTTGAGAGCCTTTGACTCAAAGCAAGGAATTTGTTACTGTGTGTTATGGGTAAAGATGAGAGGAGAACTCAAGTGGCAAAAGTGGATGAAGAAAGTAAAGCTACTCTCATGGGCCCCATGGAGGTTGGTTTGCTAGCCTTGAGAGCTAGAGCAGGTGCAAGCATACAGGTTTGCCAGTAAACTTTATGTTGACAGGATGGAAATTCATGCAAATAAGTGTTTCACGTCACAACTTAGCATTTGGTAGATGAAAATTATGATGATTTTATAGAATTAAACTGTCATTTTATGAAGAGAAATGTTGAGAGCTGCTGTGTTATAATGTTCAATTATGTGAACGTAAGTAAAGGCTGCCTTCAAATTCTTTCCCTCTCAGTCCTTGCTCTTCCTGCTGGGTTCCAGGAATCCTGTGGCCTCCTTTGCATAACTTTTCTGTGGTTGAATCTTTTGTGCATGTAGCTGCTGAATTTCTGGAGTCTCCAATTTGTAAGGCCGTTGCCCATCATGGATATATAGATTTTACCTCTCTGCTAATATGACATGCTAAACCATCTGGGTAAATTTCTGTCTTGTGTTTTATACTGCTAATTACTTCTATAGTTTCATGCCTTTGCCTTTATTATGGTTTGACTCCGGCTAACTGCCGAGAGCCCACACACAGATCCACAATTTCTCAGAGAAAGAAAAAAAACCTTGACCTTTGTGATAAGGGTTACAAGCAACTGTTTATTAACTATTTCACAAGCAAAACAGACTCTAACTTAGAATATTAAGTATTCACTACTACTACTACTAAAATCAGAGGTTAAGAGTTTAAGAGTGAGAAGTTTCATGGATGTTACAAACACCTTTCTCCCCCACCCCCCCTTTTAAGATCCTTCTCCTTCCCTCAGCAGCTTGGGAAGGCAGGAGTGGGGGGGTTACAGTCAGACATTGTCTCTGCTGCTGCTCAGAAGAGAGAGAGTCCCACCCCAGCTTTCTTCGTGGGGTCTTCTTCATAGAAACAGTCTGTTACAAAACTGCGTAGCGGATTTGTTACTAACAACAACTTTTTTCAGGTATTGTTGTCATGTAAGTCACTTTACCATAGGTGCAGTTATTCAGGTGCTGCTTGGCTGCTTCAGCGTGGGTTTCCCCGGCCACTGGTCCTCTCCAGCATGGGCCTCTTCTTCCCACGGCCCACAGCACTCCCGCTCTGGCCCCCGCTCCAGACACAGACATCAAACATCCCACAGGATCACAGCCTCTCTCCTCCAGCACTTATCTGCTCCAGTGTGGAATCTCCCAGTCTTTCCACGGGTTTGCAGGCGAGTCTTCGCTCCTATGATCCCCCACAGGTTGCTGGGGCCCTATTTCAGTGTTTAAGGCATCTTCTCTTTCTCCTCTCTCTGACCTTGGTGTTAATCAAACTTCTCCCTCTCCTCTCTCTTAAGTGGCCATAATGTTCTGCCTAGCTTTTTTTTCTTCTCCTTCTTAAATATGTTATCACAGAGGTGTTGCCAGCTGACCTTGACTAGCTTGGAACTAAGAAATTTCCAGCAGCTTCTTAAAGAAGCCTCTCTCATAGCCCCCCCAGCTAATAAAAAACTCTGGCTACTTAAAACCACAACAGCCTTATGGGATGGCACTTTGTAATATTTCTTTCTCTTCTTCTTTTACCTCCCACAACTGATAACTCCAATTGTAATCTACTCAATTTATGATAGCAGTGATTTGATGATACAGGAATACTGGTGCACTTGGGTTTATTTCTTTTTTTTTTTAGCTGGTGTTTCTGTTCATAAAGATTTGCAGATCTTCTGCTATTAAAAGACAAAAATTGTCAAAACTAATTGTTATATAACACTGCAACATACTGTTTTTTACAAGAGACCTTACCCTAGAATTCTCTATTGTATTAAAAATAGGCTTTATATATTTTTCATGTTTAAAACATCCTTTTTAAACAAACCTAGTTTTACAGTTATTCTTAATTTTAAATTAGGATTGATCTAAAAAGCTAATAATCTTAAAAGGGAAGGAATCTCTGTTTCTGTTTATTTATTTGTTTGTTTAGTTAGGAATAAAGCACAATTTACAAAGAAAAGATGACATTGCTAACTACTATATGTAATGAAAGTGTAGGGGATATTTTAGTTTTGAAGTCAATAATTTTTTCATCATTGACTATTTTATTTTCAAAATGTTTTGATGTGTCTTGGCTTTAAGACAACTGTACTATTTAAATTTGAAATCAGGAGATTCGCTGCAAAATATAGAAAAAAGAACAACAGCTCTTTTATTATATATATATATGTATTATAAATATGAATACATATATATGTGATACAGAACACAAAGCAACACCTTGAGAACAAGTGGAACTCACACTCTGAGAACACTGTCTCATTCAGGGCAGTTCTAACTCTGGCCAACAGGAGGCACCAGCATGGCCTTGGGAGACAAAGGGGGAGCTGTGACCCAGTGAGGGGTCCCGTGGCCACATCAATGACAGCCACCACAATGGTGGAGCACCTGGACCCCTTCCACACACAGTGCAAGGGAAGCTCTCTCACCCTTCCCAAGGTGCAGGGAGAGGAAAAGAAACTCCTTCACTGACAGCGTCTGCCCGAGGGTCTGGGGCAGGTTCTGACTGTGGTGATGGTCCTCAGGGACGTGATACAGGCTCACGTCATGGTGTAGAGGCAATGCACTGATACTGGACAGCAGCACATGCTGGCCCCAAGTTGGGAGCGAGCCGGGTCCTCTTGGGAGCCGTGGTAAAAACCACACAAGACAGCAACTAGCTGGCAGAGCCCAGCACGGGGCCACATGGCAAAGAGGACGGGCTCAAGAGATGTGCAGGTGGGAAGTGGGACACACTCAGCTCCACCAAGTTAGTTGTGTGCCATTAGCTGCCAACCCAAGCGAGAGCGAGGGGGTCTCTCTTGCGTGTGCTTTTTGTATTCCTCATCTTCCTGCGATCCTTTCCCCCCTCAGCCCAAGATCAGCCCAGCTGTGTGTGGTGGCATAGTGCCACCACCACCCCTTCCCCACCTTGTCCCCCCACCCCACAGGCAGCAGTTGCAACCACACAGAACCCCTGACCCCCTGGAGCTGGTCCCTAGGGGTGTGGGGGGAGGAAAAGGCATGCAGCACCCGAACCCAGAGCTGTATGGAGTAGTTGGGTTGGAGAAAAAATTCCAACAAAATGTAAATCCATAACATGATGCTAAATGGTATTTTATGTCTGAAAAAAAAATTATTTTAAAAAACTCTGAAATGGAAATACGTTTTTAAAAATACTTCCTCACATTATTTATAAAATAGTTTTTCTATTGTTTGACATTGTTTAACTCAGTTTAATCAACAGTTTTTCACATAAATTTCACATAAATTGTCAGTCATATCTACCTTTCATCAAACCATTGAAGAACAATTCAGATCTAAAAGTTAAAAAAAGAAAGACTTTTCCACCTTACAATTTTTTCTACTTGATATAATCCTAACCTAAATCCATTATTTTTCTAGTACATGCATGCCTCTTCTCTTACTTTGACTCTATTTCCTACAAACTAAAAAAGGAAGAATTTTTTAAGGTTCATTTGGGGAATTTCCTGTGAAGTCCTATCAGATTAATTCTTCTGATGAGTCCCAGAATCCCACAGTATAGACATAGCCTCTCCATGCTACACTATCCATAAGATCATGTGGGAGGTACATTCTCCTCTGACCTGAAATCCTGGGGCTAGAGATTAAATTTTTCATGTAAGAGGACTTGCATTGGGTTGATTGTAAGTCTGCCAGAGTGGTTAGCCTTAAGCTTCTCTGCTGTGACAAGAAATTAAAGTAGCAACTCTACTGCTAAAATTTCCCTGGGAATAACCATCTTCTGATGCCTGTCTGCAGGCTGACATCACCATAGCTGCTGATGAGCTAGTGTCAAGGCTGAGAATTTTTATGGTCAGAAAGTTTCTGACTCCAGGAGGCACATTAACTTGTTACAGGTCTTGAGCTTTGTAGTGGGTCTGTGCACTGTATGTATATATGTATAACTGCCTTTATCTTGCCCCACGTTGGGCGCCAAAATTACTGTAACGGGTTGGCCTTGGCTGGACACCATTTACCTGGACAGTCTCTCACCCCTTCCCTTTTACAATAAGATGACAGCAACTCGTGGGTGTTAAGACAAGGGAGTTTAATACAAGCAAAAAAGATTTGCGCGCGCAGGAAGCAAAGCAAAGGAGAATCTAATCTCTACTTCCCATTCCTGAGGTCAGCTCGTGTCCTGAGAAGCAGGGCCCTACGTGTTGGTTGTCCCTTCAGCAGGCAGCCATCGGAGACAATCCCGTGCCCTCACCCCTCCTGTTCTTTTATATCTGAGCTGACATCATATGGTCTGGAATATCCCTTTGGTCAGTCTTGGTAACCTGACCTGCTCATGTCCTCTCTGCCTCACAGCAGTCAAAACAGTGGAGTGTTATCTCCCAGCACTGCTAAGGCTGCTGGGGCTCGGATAGACCCAGTACAGGCTTTCTGGCCAGCTCCTCTTTGCAGCAGCTATATATCCATATGGCTAAAAAAATATTCACTACTTCTTCACCACTGAATGCTATATCACCACTTGGGTGATGAAAGACAAATTTTGCTCATGTACAATTTAAGAGATATACCAAACTTGCTTTAGAAGTGGTCAATTTTAAAATTTTATTTATTATTGCAATACTACTAAAGCAGAATCAAAAGAGAAAATATCACACAAGAGTGTATTAAAAGATTGGCCATTTCAAATTATTACTTGTCTTTTATGCTTCTGTAATGTTTTCTTTTTAAATTTCTTTTATAAATCTTAGTAAGCATCCAGTTCTATTTTTCAAAGCTTGAAATTATTCTAGCCTTTTTAGTTGTGCTGTACTTTTTAAGTACTGCAATAAGAATTTGATAAGCAAGGCCTATTTCTTCTATTAATAGCTTACTTCAGAAGAATGCAAAATGTGTACTACCATCTATTGTGTTTGCAATTTATCCATTCAGTCTTAAATTTTCATCATGTCATTCCTCCTGCACAGTCCTTGGTAACCTCAAGAAGCTTCTGGGCCACATTAGGATTCATTTTGTTTCTTTTCTGTGTCAAAATTAAATCTATAGTCCACTTTTGATGCTAGAAAATTTAAAAATTAATTGTGGAATGTAAAAGTGCTACAGCAAGTGATTTAAATTTAAAAAATATATATCACTGGCACACAGTCAAAATAATAGAAAGTTCATGTGAGTTTTGTGCAGAGAGGTGATACTCTTTGGGGTAATGAAGTATTTTCAGGTTTGGGGTTTTTTTCAGTGGAAGAATACATTTAATTTTCTTATTTTCACATTTAAGCACTGGACCACTGCACTTTGTGGAAAGTGAAGGATGTATCAAGTGGCTACTTTGCTTCTTTCTTCACTGGCAAACAGCAACTCTATTGTTGAGAGTCTTTCTTGGGGCCCATGTGGTATGAGAAGGGAATCTGCACCTTAAAAATATCTGAGGAAGTCATATTATTGGCAGCATCCTTCAGAAATACTTTCCCTGTATATAAACTAGGAGTGGAAAGGATTTTTACACTGTATTAGGAAGGTTAATTTATGTTATTCAGATTGATGTTTTTCTGAGAATTTATCACTCTTAGGTGCCTGTAAAGTATCCATTTTCATTTTTCTTAGGTATATATACAAATATATTACTATTTAAGTATACGTATACACATAGAAAAAACATAAAATAAAGGGAAAGTTACTGTCCTGATTTTTTCTGGACTGAAGACCAAATCAAATGTAGTTGTCATGAAAGCTTTGTCTCACTTAGTGTGGAGCTTGTAGCATATGAATGACTGAAAATTATTTTATTTTTGAAAAATAAACTTTTTTTTTCCCCTTTGGAGGTGGCATCTTAATCTTTGCAGAACAACAAACATGTCAAGGAGGTCAAACTCTGCAACCTGTCTTAGGCTGAAAGAGCATCAACTCTGAAAGTCAATTTAAAAAAGTCTTAGTTTTGCTGCAAATACTTGAAAAAGCTCTAGTGTTCTTCAAAATCAGATCAGTCACAGTTTGGTGTCTATTTCAAAGATCCCATCAGACAGGAAACATGAACTAAAGTATCAAGGATGCTGTAAATTTTTCCATTACTCACAGAAGTAAACTGGGTTTTAAAATGGCATATAGTCCAACTTCCTGTACTAACTGATCATGAAAAGATATATTGTGCCCTATGCTAATATAATATATTGCCCTAATTTTTCAAAGTATTATGCACATACAACCTCTGAAGCAGACCTCTTTAATTCATCTGTCTAACTGCAAAACTTAATGTGTGGTGTTAAAATGTGGTTGCATTCTAATAACTAAGACAGTCCATCTCCTCTCTCTTCTGTTTGGCCTCCTCTAAATACCAGTCCTAAAAATTTGCTAAGAGAAAAAACAGTAGTGAAGACAGAGAGATAGGGAAGATGATTAGTAAGTGAGCAGCAAAGAGGTGAATTGATTGATGTGTTGACATGGTGGAACACTGGCACAGTATTTTATTCTTAATTTTTGTAACTTGAGTCAGTACGACTACTGGGATGCAGCACAGCTGCTGACACTCATCTCTGTATTTATGGGGCAGTTAGCAATTCCCTGCACCTCATCTGCAGGTTTTTTTACATGACTATGATGTGGTTATTTCTCAGTAAAATATTAAATTCTCTGTAAGCTGGCTGGAAGTTCTTATTTG
The DNA here is from genome assembly GCA_013390005.1 of Calyptomena viridis. NCBI lineage: Eukaryota > Metazoa > Chordata > Aves > Passeriformes > Eurylaimidae > Calyptomena > Calyptomena viridis. The sequence continues at coordinate 32,425 of WEIV01012297.1, forward strand.
AATAACTGTTACTCAGCTTGTTTCTGAACAAGGGCTAAGTCTTTCTCATTGATTAGCTGAGATCCATTTTAGCCACCTTACTAAGAAATCATCACAACAATTCTTTCTGCTCTGATTGTCTTCTGCTCACAGGAGCTGCTGCCCAGCCAGGCTGCCAATTATTGCCCCAGATGCTAACTAGTTAAATATTTAATTATAATTAGTGATGCTTGAATAGCGTAATGATGGTTAACACAGGTAACAGAGAAGTACAACCTTTTTTACTGAGCTGGGAAGAGCCTTCAGAAGGTATATTACTTTCTGTGTTTGGGGGTTATGTATCCTAGAGAATTAATTGTGTATTCTGTGCTAGTGGCAAAGCTGAATCTTGGAACCTAGCTCTTCCTTTTCGTTTCCTTTGGTGACAATAGATTTTTTTCTGCACCTTCCATTATTGCACAAATAAGTTTAGCAGAAACCTCATGATATCATACATAAATACAGGGATAGCCCCCCTCCCCAGCATTATCAAAATATAGTTAGGGGTTTCAAGTGGGTGACCTTAGTGCCAGTTGAACTGCTCGACAGAAATTCTGTTTCACACACATCAGGTGTGAGATGTGTTTGCTGGGCTTCTGTCTGGTCTCTTTCTTCCTTACCTGAAATTCTGTCTTGGTATCTGAAGAAAGCTGGCAGGTAAATAGGTAGAAACACATCTGACGTTTTAGCAGATGCTGAGGCATACAGAGTTGCGAGCGGTGAATCAATGAAAAAGTCTGGCTGATGACATGAGTTGGCTGCATTATGCTTTGTCTGAAAAACCAAAGGAGTTGTAAAGCAAACAATGGTTGACATCATGTAAAAAGTAAAACTTGATTCGGTTTTTAAGTTGCAGGATTTGGGTTTTAATACTCTTTAATGCCACAAACCCTATAAAAATGTGTAAATGTATCAAAAGGAGTGAAAACAATTATTTTAGTTCCTTTTGAAATGGAAAGTAAGACTCTTCCTGGGGATAAAACCCTCCCAGAAATTTCAAAAGCTCTAACATTAGAGAAGATTTTAGCTAAAGTGAGGTAAAGTCATAAAAGCAGTTCAGTTGGAATTTTTCTAGGCAATAGGATTTTACTGTCTTTCATGTCATCAATTGCTTTTAACACTTTCTAACATCCAGCAAATACTTTATTTTTGTGGTAAATTAATTGTTCACTTTATATTTCTGAATAATCTGTCATAAAAAAATGACAAATAATTTTACTATCTCTATTAGAGTACTGTAGGAAGCTGAGTAAAGAATAAAAGACTATTAAAGATATAAATGAATTAATTTACAGATTTATTTTTTAAAGCTCACTGTGCAAACTGCTCTTTCTTTATTTACATATGATGATTTTCCAGGTAACAATTCTGTCACTGCACATAGTTTGTTCATTAAAAAAACAATTTTTTTTATTATGTTTATGATAAAGTGTGGCCCCAAACCATGAAAATTTAGATCTTTATATGAAAAAACAAATATTTTTCATATAAATATATTAGGTGTCATAGGTGAACTAATATTTTTGTCCATTACATTAAAATGCTGTCTTCCAAATAGCATTTATTTAGTGTATTTAATATCTATTAAATATCTGCATGTTTATTGCTATTTGTTTGTAAGTCTTAAGAGTACAGAGCATATCTGGTTTCCTGAAAGCATTCTAAGGATTTCAGCAATAATTTGAAGTCTGTAGTGCCTCTGAAAAATCAAAATACTTTATTTAGGAACATAGAATATGGAGCGTGGACTCCCATATTAACAAATGTAATAACTAATAATAATAAATAGAGGCAAATTCATTTATAAAGAAGAAAATGGGAATTTAATTGAAAAATTAACTATAATTTTCTCTAAAAGTCCTTGGGACTTTCAAAGACTTTTTCTAGAAGGAAAAGAAAAGTATTTAACAGATGAGAGAGTTTATTTTGGTTCATTTACTGACTTAGCATAAGTAACAGAAGCTATCTCCATGAAGAGGCTTAGTCATAGTGCTTGTGGGTGAGGCTTTGAAATTCCAGGAAAACAGGAAGTACCTGCTGCTGATGGATAGAGCAAGGAAGATTTGCCCTCAGTGAAGGAGCACCAGGTTGGGGGCATTTTAGCAATCAGGACATACACAAATCCATGTGGCCTGAAGTGTTTCATCTATGGATGATGTGAGAGCTGGATATTGTCATTACAAGGCCACTCTCAGGTATCTTTGAAAAGTCGTGACAATCAAGAGAGGTTCCCAAGGACCTGAAGACAGCAAATATCAGCTGTATCTTCAAGAAGGGCAAGTAGGAAGATCTGGGGAACTACAGACAAGTCAGCCTCACTTAAGTCCTTGGGAAAGTATAAAGCCCTGGAAATAATTTTCAAAAACATGATAGACAAAAAAAGTGGCTTAGAGTAATCAGTGTGGACTTACAAAGAAGGAATCATGCTTTACCAAACTGGTAGCCTTCTACAGTGAGGCAATTAGCTTTGTGGATGAGGGGAGAGTAGCGTGTTTTGTTTACCTTGATTTTCATACTGGCTGCAAAACAATCTCAGATGGAAACTGGTGAAGCACTAATTAGGTAAGTGAACAGTGAAGTGAATAAAAAACTTGCAGAATGGCCAGGCCACTGGAACAGGTTCCCCAGAGAGGTTGTGGAGTCTCTGTCTGTGGAAAAAAACCTGGTTTTGTCCATGTAGATTCAACTACTTGCTGTAGCCGACCCTGACTGAGCTGAGGGGTTGGACTAGTTAACTTGCTCGTGAGGGAAGAGAAGGGGCAGATACTGATTCCTTCTGTGTGATGACCAATGACAGGACAAGAGGGAATGTCCTGAAGTTGTTTCAGGGGAGGTTTAGGTTGTATATCAGTAAAAGGTTCTTCACCCAGAAGGCGGTTGGGCATTGGAACAGGCTCCCCAATGAAGTGGTGGCAGCACCAATCCTGCCAGAGTTCCAGAAGTGTCTGGACAATGCTCTTAGGCACATNCAGAATGGCCAGGCCACTGGAACAGGTTCCCCAGAGAGGTTGTGGAGTCTCTGTCTGTGGAAAAAAACCTGGTTTTGTCCATGTAGATTCAACTACTTGCTGTAGCCGACCCTGACTGAGCTGAGGGGTTGGACTAGTTAACTTGCTCGTGAGGGAAGAGAAGGGGCAGATACTGATTCCTTCTGTGTGATGACCAATGACAGGACAAGAGGGAATGTCCTGAAGTTGTTTCAGGGGAGGTTTAGGTTGTATATCAGTAAAAGGTTCTTCACCCAGAAGGCGGTTGGGCATTGGAACAGGCTCCCCAATGAAGTGGTGGCAGCACCAATCCTGCCAGAGTTCCAGAAGTGTCTGGACAATGCTCTTAGGCACATGATGTCACTCTTGGAGATGGTCCTGTGCAGGGCCAGAAGTTGAACTCTCTGATCCTTGTGTGTCCCTTAGAACTCAGCGTATTCTCTGATTCTGTGACAGATGAACTCCAGAAGTCCCATCCAATCTCAACCATTTTGTTCTGTGATCCTGTGAGCAGAGGAAACCACACAGTGGGTCACAGTTGACCACACATCAGAAGTTACATGGAGGGAAACACAGCTTTATTTCCACCAATACAGTAGTTCCTTCTTTAGTTTTCAAGTCCAGACTATTAGCTTTCCTTCCAGCTTAGTCTTTGGCCCGGTACTCCATTTTTACCTGGACAAAATGTGTGCATTTCTGGGCCGTGTCCTCTGGTAAGGTTAATTCACCAGTTTCAGGGAAGTATTTGATTTAGGTTGCTCCAGATTAAATGTGTCAATCTTTTCACCCTGAGATGTGAAAATATTTTTTTAGTACAATAGGAGATTGTCCTTAGCTATTACAATATATCTGATTGATTGGCTGCAATCTATAATACTGTAGGTATGACATTATCCTCTTGCCATAATGCTGTTCTTTGTAAGTTCAGCTGAGGTACAATTTCATCAGAGACTATTTAAGCACTTTGTTTCACTGAGCATAACCTTAAAAAGACATTACTGATTTCCTATCTAAACCACAGTTTTGCAGGCTGCAATAAATAGACAAATTTGTGTTTATTATAAAAAATATATGCAATATATGCAATTAAAAACTGCTCAGTACATGTCTCATGGTAAGTTATATAATTCGTAAACCACCTATCCACTATATAATTGCATTTTTACTGTACTGTGGAAGGAGCTCAGACAAAAATAATAGAAAAACTTCACTTAAAAAGCAAACACAAAAGAAAAAACCACTGCCTTTTATGAAGAATAAGGATACTGACTGTAATAGTTTCTTAAAATATGTATATTATTTTAATTAATATTTATCAAATTATTGAAATAATTCGAAGCAGGGTGTTAAGGGTGAAGTGTAGTAGGATGATGTGCTTGCTGTTCTAAGTTAAATCAGTGCTAACTGAAAATGACTTGTGACTCTACAGAAATTTTAATTTGTTTTTGAAATTGTAAATACGACTTACAAGAATTGGTGAGATTTTGCATTTCACATTCAAATGTGTCTATTTACTGCATTTTCTGTAATGCTGTGTGATGGGGCATGTATGTATGAACACCAGAACAGAGACAAAATAATACTTACCTTTACTCTATTAAATTAAAACAGATACTTTTCTAAATTAAATTATGGAAATAATTTCAAACCAGTTGATAAAGGCCAGCTTGTGTACCACATGGAAAAAAAGGGATCAGTGAGAGGAAACATCCAATAATTGATGTTACTGAGTGTCAGTATAATACATATGACAAAAACTGTCTCTTTTCTAATACACTGTTTTCTTGTCCTTTTCATTTAGAATTTAGAAGAATGGGAAAGAATCTAAAAGGAAAATTATTTTCACCAATAAGATTTGCATTTATTTGTCTGGACAAGACAGGTAGGGCTGTAGTAGTAAGTGTCACTGAAATGAGCCCTTTATTTTCTCCTGCACCATCTCATCTATTGTCTGTGCTGGGCCATAATTGCTGAAATTCACAGCAGGCATCTGTTATAAAATTGCTCATTTCATTACTCTTGAATTTGAGAAATGAATAATCACACATAAGATACAGGATTTATAAAGATGAAAGCAAGGCAAGAATATAGTTTAGTCTTTTTTAGAAACTGTACACAAAATGTCTCTTGGTTACTTTAAACATCTCTGAGTCCAATCCCTGACAGGTTGGGAGCACTTCCATAGTGACTGCAGAGTAGAGGTTACTACTTGAGTGAAAGGTTTCTTGATGAGAGACTGACTATTTGCATACAGCTCTGATATTTGGTGAGTTTTTATGAAACACATCTGGTTCTGAACAAAAATACAAGTGAGGATTACTTTGGCTGAAGTTATTTATAGATGGCTGTACTCTAGATAGAATAACTGTTACCAGTCTGCCCATAGCCTGCCTCAGTTGCTCTGATGACCTTATATTCCAATGCAGTAACGGTGGGCAAAACGAAGAAGACTATTTTGAAGCCCCAGTGTTACTAATTCTGGTATTTTAAAACCCATGAAGGATTTTTTTTTAGTCCATCCATGATCAGAAAAGAAACATAGGCTCATTACAACTGTTGGTCCAACCAGCAAATGTAGGTAGGGTGAGAACAAGTAAAAATGACTTGTGAAAATAGATAAATTAGTAATCATAGGAGTTATTTATTACTAAGCATTGGAATAAGCCCAGGATAAAGTAGGCAATTCCAGAATACTGAAAGGCCTGAGCTGATGTTCTCACAGTTAAGAAAATTGATGAATTATCCTTCACTCCTGTTTTCCCTGGGACTACCTGTTAAAATTCACAAGATTAATGACTAGAAACCTGTTGGGCAGAAATGCTGTCTGTCATTTTTTTCCTGAGGAGGGAATCATCCACTGAAATCACATAATTTAGTAGTGTTAGAACAAATCTATTAACCTTTCAGAAGTCTGAAAGTTGGACTATGGATTTTCATAATCTATTATGGAAAGGAATATTAGGGATTAAATACTTCTTAATACTATGTTGAGGAAGACAGGGACAATTAAATCTATTTTATTGGAGTTGCAATAATTGGCAATAGGAGACCTACATTTTCTATTATAAGTGTCTAAAGTTATACACCAAGTTTATATTAACCAATAATTGGGCTATTATCTATACAATACACAAACAAATGCCTATAAGAACCCACTTCAAACCCATCTTTGAGTTAGTTTTATAATTTAGCATATTTGTATAGTCCTTCTAACACAAGGAATTATAATAAATTGTTTCAAATTTATTATAATCACTGTGATTCATAGGAGAAAATCTTTTAATAATGAGATCTTAACTAAAGTGCTGAAGTAATTGATAGAATTCTTGACAGGTTGGGAAAAACAGAAATGTATGAAGGAATAACAAAGTAATGTGTTACAGATTGCATTAAAATGCACTCACATTCATTTAAATATCTAACATTATGTACAAAATTATAAATATGTTTGAACTGCAGCCTGAGATTTCTCAATTCTTCCCTTACCTATATTGCTAATGGCTTGAAATGTTTTGATTTATTTGCCTTTGTCCCCTTTCCTCCATTTCATATATTTATTCAAAAAGCATAGGACAGTACAATGAAGGATGGTTTCCTGATTGTCCATGCTTTAGCATTGACATTGACAAATTCTTAGCAGAAATGAAAATGTTGGTACTTTATCAAAAATAAAGATTCTAGATCATCGACAAAGTAGGTACAGATTGACCATAGTACTTTTCTGAGACAAACATGACACAAGACAGAATAAAAATAAAATTGATGACACTGCTTCATCATCTGACCATCTTTGTAAAGAAAACTTTTTTCTATTCTGAAACATTTTGTTTCTTCCTTTTAACTGATGATTAAATGTAGAGCTGCATTATGCATTTACGGAATAGTATTGGCCTGCATCTGAATCTCACCAAAATAAACTTTAACTCTTAACCTGGAGTGAAAATTTCATTTTACCTGAGTTAACTTGCAAGAGTTAATGAACCATGCAGAACTGTGCATTTACTGATGTATTTTCATTTTTATAATGGAAGTTTTAGTCCTTTTTTTTTT
>WEIV01012297.1:43223-70597 GCA_013390005.1 Calyptomena viridis
GCAGTTAATTCTAATACATACTAACAGCATAGCATGTTTTTCCTCTTGTTTTATTTTCTTATTTCAAGATACTGCAGAGAGGCAAGGGTAGATAGTCAACTATTACTTCATATCCATAGTTACAGATTTTATCTGGCTTTCCTTCTGGCATAATCAACCATTTTAAAGTACCACCAAGCTTTTTCAAGCCTTTTTATGAGTAGGAAGATAGTTGCTCTACATTAGCTGTTATTTCACGTAAGTGAAAGAATTGTCTGTGCTGATAGATTTATGGTTAAGGTGGCTGCAAAAATGTTCCCACCATCAGTGCATAATGGATGCTTTGTCCATAAGCAATTTGCCTCCATTCATGCAGGTGCAATTATCAACCTTGCTGGACTGATGACAGTTTTGAGTGCTTTAATGTTTCCTGCTTGTCTGCATGTGACAGTAGTACATCTGTTGTCTGATCCAAGTAGGTACTTGATACAGATCTGCACTGGTTTTGGCTGGGATAAAACTTATTTTCCTCATAGTAGCTGGTATAGGGCAGTGTTTTGAATTTGTCCTTAAAACAGTGTCAATAACACAAGGATGTTTTGGCTATTGCTGAGTGGCACTTATGGAGAGTGAAGGCCTTTTCTGCGCCTCACCCCACCTCACCAGCAAGGACACTGGGGGTGCACAAGAAGTTGGGAGTGGGGATAGCCAGGACAGCTGAGCCCAACTGACCAAAGGGATATACCAGACCATATGGCATCCTGGGCAGCATACAAAGGTGAGAGGTGAGGGAGGAGAAGAAGGAAAGGGGGAATTTTTGCAGTGATAGCATTTATCTAGTCGCCATTATGCTGCATGATGGAGCTCTGCTTTCCTGAGGATGACCTGCCTGCCAATGAGAAAGGGGTAAATGAACTTCTTGTTTTCCTTTTCTTGCATGTGCAGCTTTTGCTTTATCTATTAAACTGTCTTTATCTCAACCCACGAGTTTTCTCACTTTTACCGTTCTGATTCACTCCCCCATCCCACTGGGTGTGAGTGAGTGGCTGCATGGGGCTGAGTTGCTGGCTGGGATTAAACCATGACAAGATCAAAGACCATTTAGAGCTAAATTTCAAATACTTCTCTCAATTAGGCCTTATGTGCATACTAGTGATTGCAGAAGATATATGGCTGTCCTCTATAGGATGGATAACCTTTGCCAAGCTTGGTGAGGTGGTTTGTGTCTGCAGTTCCATGANTTACACAGAGTCAAGGCCTTTTCTACTTCTTGCACAACCCCACCAGCAAATAGATGGGAGTGCACAAGAATTTGAGGGGGGGATGCAGACAGGACAGCTGTTCCCAGCTGACCAAAGGCATATTCCATAACATAGGTAGTCATGCTCAGCAATAATCTAGGGGGAAGGTTGGCCATTGGGCTGCTGCTTGGGGACTGGCTGGACATTGATTCACTGATGGTGAGCAATTATTTTCATTTGCATCACTTTTCTTTCTTGGGGTTTATTTCCCTCTCTCTGTTTTTTTACTTTTCATTATGGTGGTGTTATTGTTGTTGTTGTTATTAATAATATAATATTTAAAGTATTAAGCTATTCTTTTCTGAACCCACAAGTTTTCTCATTTTTATTCTTCCTTTTTTCTTGCCTCTATCCTGGTGGCAGGGAGAGTGAGTGAGCAGCTGTATGGTACTTATCTACTGACAGAGGTTAAACCAGGGTAGTTTGTACAGCTTATTGAATCTTACACAAAGGCAGATAAAGGAGTAACTGATTTGGATAATGTAAAGACTCCAGCAGGTAGAAACACTGATTTTTTTTTTACCATGAGAGTTACCTGGCATTGGTTGTAGATGTTACCCTTGCCAAATGGGTTTTGTAGCTACACATGTGGGATTTATTTAATCTGTGGAAAGTATTCTGACTTGTAGGATGTAAAAACTGAGAATTAAACTCCTTGATAGTTTGAGGCTTGTAATCTGTACAATCTTGATACTTGTAATCTCCTTCCTAACCTCCCTTTTAATGTTACCAAGTAGTTCCTACACTAACTAAAAAAGACCAAAAGGAAAACAGGAAGAACTAATTTTATTTTCAAAGTGTCTGCATAGGTTGTGAAGCTCAAGAAAGTCAAAATCACAGAGATGGACATCTTGAGTCTAATCAAGTGGGATTTCTTTAATTACATAACTTTGAGTATATCCACCCAACTCATTTGCTAAAACTCAGAGAAAGAAAACATAGGCACAGTGGGAGAGGTGAACTAAGGTTTGCCATATCCTTTTTCCATTTCTTTAACCAGATGATATATCAAATGCTTTAGCAGTTAATTCTAATACATACTAACAGCATAGCATGTTTTTCCTCTTGTTTTATTTTCTTATTTCAAGATACTGCAGAGAGGCAAGGGTAGATAGTCAACTATTACTTCATATCCATAGTTACAGATTTTATCTGGCTTTCCTTCTGGCATAATCAACCATTTTAAAGTACCACCAAGCTTTTTCAAGCCTTTTTATGAGTAGGAAGATAGTTGCTCTACATTAGCTGTTATTTCACGTAAGTGAAAGAATTGTCTGTGCTGATAGATTTATGGTTAAGGTGGCTGCAAAAATGTTCCCACCATCAGTGCATAATGGATGCTTTGTCCATAAGCAATTTGCCTCCATTCATGCAGGTGCAATTATCAACCTTGCTGGACTGATGACAGTTTTGAGTGCTTTAATGTTTCCTGCTTGTCTGCATGTGACAGTAGTACATCTGTTGTCTGATCCAAGTAGGTACTTGATACAGATCTGCACTGGTTTTGGCTGGGATAAAACTTATTTTCCTCATAGTAGCTGGTATAGGGCAGTGTTTTGAATTGTCCTTAAAACAGTGTCAATAACACAAGGATGTTTTGGCTATTGCTGAGTGGCACTTATGGAGAGTGAAGGCCTTTTCTGCGCCTCACCCCACCTCACCAGCAAGGACACTGGGGGTGCACAAGAAGTTGGGAGTGGGGATAGCCAGGACAGCTGAGCCCAACTGACCAAAGGGATATACCAGACCATATGGCATCCTGGGCAGCATACAAAGGTGAGAGGTGAGGGAGGAGAAGAAGGAAAGGGGGAATTTTTGCAGTGATAGCATTTATCTAGTCGCCATTATGCTGCATGATGGAGCTCTGCTTTCCTGAGGATGACCTGCCTGCCAATGAGAAAGGGGTAAATGAACTTCTTGTTTTCCTTTTCTTGCATGTGCAGCTTTTGCTTTATCTATTAAACTGTCTTTATCTCAACCCACGAGTTTTCTCACTTTTACCGTTCTGATTCACTCCCCCATCCCACTGGGTGTGAGTGAGTGGCTGCATGGGGCTGAGTTGCTGGCTGGGATTAAACCATGACAAGATCAAAGACCATTTAGAGCTAAATTTCAAATACTTCTCTCAATTAGGCCTTATGTGCATACTAGTGATTGCAGAAGATATATGGCTGTCCTCTATAGGATGGATAACCTTTGCCAAGCTTGGTGAGGTGGTTTGTGTCTGCAGTTCCATGACTCCCATTGATTAAGGGTTGTTGCAGCAGCAACAGCATGCATCAGTTTTGCTATTCCAAAAACATTCCTTTGCTCAGACTGTTTAGATTAATGGCAGTATAATCCAGGTCAGAATCAAAATTCTTGCAGGAGCACCTGCAATTGTATTTTGCAATTCTCAATAAATAATCTCAGTAGGGATATTTTATTCATCATTTGCATTTCATGAGTTTCTAGGCCTGCAGACTGGGGGACATGGTAAATATGATCAGGATTTCTTAATTGTCATGTTTGAACAGATTGTGCATGCTGCTGGGTCATTTCAGTTTTTGAAACTGGAGAAATGAATAAATGTAATCTTAGTGTATAAAAGCATGTGTGTGGGGTAAGTTCATACAGGCTCTCCCTCTGTAGCTGTTTATGGGTTAATTAAGTTATGCATAATGGTACATAAATCCATACAAGATAGTCTGAAGAAATAACTACCAACAGCTAATATTGGAAAAAAAAGCAAGATCTAAGTAAAATTTGACCTTCTGTACTTTCAGAATATATGGAAAAGAGATGCATTGGGGGTGCATGTCAGTTCATGACTCTCTCACTTGATATGTATCTCTTTATGAGTATCAGAGGAAATAATACCTTAAAAATTTCAGAAATGTGACACCTTTCTCATGGCTAATTGTTCTGACTGGATTTCTAAATCTTTATCTCCTAGTTGCCTTAGTAGTTTTCTGGACAGAGGTACACAAAGGTGCTGGATTTAAATGCCTGTTGAGTATATGACAACATAAAAGCACCAAGACAGGTTTAGGCATCCTGGATGGCTTAAAAAGAAAATGCAAAACAACAAGCACAGACTAAAAGAAAAATATATATTAGCCTTTGAATTGCTGTGCGAGTTCCAACTGTGCTATTAAAAATATTCTGTCAGGCCAAGCTTCCTTCAAAGCCAGCAATGAAATTATGGGAAAGAAGAGGTGGCAGGGGGAGACCCTCTGCCTCAGTTTCCTACTGCACAAGCATAGCAGCAAGCTGGGGTGATTCTTCCAAGTGCCAAAGTACTTGATTCTCAATTATTTGTCTTGCTGAGGCTTATATTAGGGAAAAAAAAAAAGGAAAAAAAACAAAAAAAAAAAAGGAAAATAAGGAAAAAAAGGATAAATAAGCTTGTCATGGTGACCTCTTTAACACCTGATAAGGTGATAAGGGCATTTGTGCTGCAACCCTGACTGCAACACATATTAGCCTCCCATTTTTTTCTGTCCTTCCCATTCATCTGCTTTTTGAAGCCACAGGGAAAGAAGCAACCACCAGCATTTCTCTTTCCTGACTCTACAGCAGGCATTCTGGAAAGCAGTCTGGGAGACCAACAGAGAAGGGTGTGGCCCTGTGCTGTAGGGCACATTTCTCCTGAGCATGAGCAAAAATCATGCTGGTTATGACCTTTGGTTGGACAAGGAGAACTTGATCCCCAGGTCATTGGACAGCTAATGTAAACAATATAGTCTGATATATATTCTGAAACTGCACAAGAAGAAGCAGCAGACATTTTCTGACTTCTTAAGAGAGCAAACCCTCTGCCTGGCCAAGACAGATCTGACCAGACAGAGTCTTGTGTCCAGAGCTTTCCAGACAGTTTGCCTGGGAAGGTGTGGATGCAGAGTTTGCTCTACAGGTATGTAGATTAGAAAAGCCTTTGCCAATGCTTAGATGCTTAAGCTTTCTCTGCATAGAAATTAGTGCTCTAATAGATAAATAAAGCCTTTGATAAAGCTTAATGGAGTCAGCCTTCTGGTCATTATGCCTCCAGGACTATGGGCATTACATCTGGTGACCTGAGACGTGGCTACAGAAGGGATTAAAGTGCTCCATGCCTTGCACTTGGTTACTAACCTTCCAGCCAAGGGGGAACTGTTCTCCTTTCATGGAAGTCTTTCAATCTCTTTGCATTACTTTTTGTGCTGTATAACATTTTAAAAGCTCCCTGACTGACAGACATGGCCAGAGGCAGAGGTCTGCTGGGAGAACTGTAATGTACAGAGTCTTCTCAGCAAAAAGAAGTGGTATAGCAATTAAATAGGATATAGCACGATTTGGGCATTTCTGAAGCAGTGGAGACTATCCCACCACTTTTTATTTATATTTCCACCTCCCATCTATGGATGGACAATTCAAAAGAATACTTCAAGTTCTTCGTTTGGTTTTATGTTTTTGGTATATTTCATGGTTATTATGATTTTGCCATAAAAACTGGGCACGCACTCTGCAGCCATGGATCAGGAGAAGCACAAAAGTTTGGAAGTCTTGGAATTGAATTATGGATGAACACAGTTATATACCACAGAATGGTATATAAAAGAGAAAAGAGAAGCACAAAACTGCATGTGAACTGTTCAGTAAAAAGAAATATATACCAAATACATTAATTCTGAGTGAAGATTTCTAGTGTAGTTGGGTCCTCTCTTAAAGTTTCTTTGCTGCAATAAAATCAGACTACAAATGATAGTGTAAGTAAGAAGTGTATACACATTGCACTAGAGAATATTTTGCTCTAAAAGAAAAACATTGAACATAACTTAGAAAAACTTGTTTTAAAAGGATCATGAGCAGGTGGGAGTTCTTTCCTCATTTTGTATCCTTTCTGAAGGTAGAATTAAAACATTCACTTGCACTAGATACCTTTTCACTAGTTTTTTTTAGTTTCTCTACAATTCTTTAGAATTGTTAGGTTTTCTAGGCTCCTGATTATAAATCCTTTCTATTTAAAAACTTCAGTGTGTACCTAAGAAACAAAAATTTGTTATTTATTTTTATGGATAGTAATAGTATTATTCATAAGGAAACTATAACTTTTGGCAATATTTGAAAATGAAAAATACATATGGTTAGGTACTTTATGATTCTTTTTTAAGTTTCATATCATGTCATTGATTTTTGAGCAGAACTCTATTGATTTTCTAGAAACCTATGCTTAAAAATCAATGACACAATATGGCACTTAACAAAGTGGTGAATTTCATAGTGTTACAAATTGTATTTTTGTTTTTAAAATGTAAAATGCATCTATATTAAATCCTACAGGCAGTATTTTTTTTACCTGGCAACCAGCAAACTGTAGAGAAGACCCCAAGATGTTTTTCTATCAGAGAAAGTAAGCAAAGCATTTCTACTCTGGACAGTAGGATGGCTGAGTGGCTTGTCTCTGCTCCAGGTTTTTTTTTGTAAATTTGGAGTAAACGTTTTTGATATCACTGGTGGGTAAAAGTTTTGTTTGATAACTGAGTCATAAAGCAAAGGCTATGGGCTTGTCCTCAGACAGACACAAAGGTAATGCTAAGCAGAGCAAGAATGACATTCCTGTAATAACTGTACAATGTTCTAGAGCAGCTCAATGCTACAATGAAAATAGCAGTCTCTTTTAAACTGTGATTCTTAATCTTTTTCTCTGTCTCTAGAAACTAACTAGGTGTGAGAATTCTGATGAACACTTCAAAGTAATTTTACGTAATTTGATGTTGCATGTAAATCTCTTTTATAGGTCCCTTTAGATGGAATTTTATGCGGCAAAAACCTTGTCATCAGAAGGATTAATGCCTGCATTAGCATTTCTGCAATAAAATCAGAAGCTAAGTGGTGAAGGCCACAGACACCTCAAACCTGGATTTCTCTGTTCTGTGTTAAGTGCTGGAGTTTTTATTACTTGCTGGAGGGAAGCCATTGCCAATGCTTACAAGGAACTGCTTATCCCTGCTGCTCTGGGTCCTGTTTGATGGAGGCCTCCTAACACCACTGCAGCCACAGCCACAAGAGATTTTAAAAGCAGAGCCAAGAGAAAATGTTGCCTCAGTGCCAGGGAGGAGGTCATCTGCCCAGCGAGTCAAACGAGGCTGGGTGTGGAATCAATTTTTCGTGCTGGAGGAGTACATGGGGTCTGAACCTCAGTATGTGGGAAAGGTAATTTTTTGCTATTTCTTTAGAAGTCTAAATGATACAAATAGTAAAATGTGTTATCAATGTGTACCTGTTTCTGGTGGGTCAAATCTTCTTCAACTGACAGTTCTCTGTTCATTGCTTTTACCATTCAGCCTCTCATATAATCACTATATACTTTCTGTCTTTGTATGTTTGTCTGATTTCCTCATTCTTGGTTTGGAATAAAACAACAACAGCAACAAACAAACAAAGGGAGTTCTGAGATAATTCTGTGGTGCACAACTAACTAGTCTGCTGTAATAGCATACTTGATTTTTAGCAGTGAATATTGTCTCATATCAAGAGCTGAGATTTAAACCATAAATCTCTAGCCCAGAATGCACAGCCATTTCTGTGGTTACTCAAGTCAGTTTTCAGCTAATGAAGACACCTATTTTTTGCTCTGTTATCTTATGCCTCAGTAGCATTTACTTTTATTTCTGATTATTCAGATTTTTTTTTCAAGTATTTCTAATTCATTTTTTTTCTTCATAATTCAAATTCTTGCATTATAGCTTTTATATTGTATGCAGACACTCATAAAGAGAGTTCTGCAATTCTGTTTCATTATGTGACCACTGTTTCTGTAACAGGGCATAAGTAATTGGTGGCCAACTCTTTGAGAGGTGTGGGAGGATGAATTCAAACAATAGAATTTTCAGATAGTAAAGTTGAAAATGAGACCTGAAAAAAATCTTAGCACAGTATATAATTGGATGCTATGTATAGTTTTCAGTTTAAATAAAGGACCTTACTGGAAATAAGAAGTCAGGAATTTGTTTCCTGTGCCACTTCCCTAGACAGTGAGGTTCAAATTCACCTACCATGAAAAGCAGTTGTCATGCTTTAGTTTTTACTTTAATACCATTTTGTAACTTTTTTTTTCCCTAAATGTACAGCCTGGGAGTCTTTTTTTTTTTCCCCTGCATATAAATAAAATTAACAGAAAATTAATTTTCTCTCCTACCCTTCTGGAAAGCTATTCCAAGTAGAGGAAATATATAAAGAAAACACGTGGTTCAGTAGATGATTTAAAAAAGCAGCTGAACAGGTACTTGGATGTTGCACATGTAGATATTTGTGTTAAGCACTAATCTGTATTAGTCAAAACAATTTAGAAAGCAGTATGTTTATAGCACAGATAAAATATAATGAGCTTGTTTTACAGCCTGAAGAAATGGGAACTGCATAATGAAAAATTGCATATTTGTGATGTCCAGTAGATGCAAATTGTACTTTCTCTTAACACCTGTCTTTGTTCTGGCAACTTGCTATATATGCAAACAAGGAATAATCACATTCAATGCTGTAGCACAGGCAATGTGATTCCTGTGCTTTTTACCTCAGAATACAGACATATTATTTCTCCACCTCTATATTTCATTAGTCTTTATTCATTTATATGATTGTCTGGGTAGTTATTTAAGGTCAGTTCTAAGCTGCCAAAATAATATAATTTTACACAAAATTGACTGTTGTCAATGTAGTGATGGATCAACTGCTTCATTCATCCTGTCTGTGCTCAATTGACATTAAGCAACTTTAGAATTAGTGGGATACTTTCATTAAGAGTAACACTTACCACAATGGTTACCTCCTGAGACCTTTTTGAACTGTTATAAGCTGTGAAAAGACACTTTTCAAATACGAGGAAAAAATCTAATTACAGATTAACACACACAATAGTGGTACTTCTTGACAGGATGTCATATACCACTGTTACTTAATAAATAAAATAAAATACAGGAGGGTCTTAGTGGATGTTTAGTTAGTAACATTAAGTCAAAAAACTTTTTTCTAGAATAGAGCAATTAATTCCAGATGATAACTTTTTTCAACATTGTTTATTGCCTGATAAGTATCCTCTTGATGTTTATTACAATTTTTTTTTATCCATATTAACTATTTGCTTCAATATATCTAACAAAAAAAGCCTGCTAGTTTCTTTATGTCATCTTTGCTAAATCTCTTACAGATGCCCAGCACAAGATGGAGATGCTAATGTTTTCCCCTTATTTTCCACAAAGCTCTCAAAGAAGGTATAGCACTTCATAGTAGAAGTTCCTTACAGAAATTGTGCTTTTAAATCCAGATAATGTACGCCAAGCTTAATATAAATTCAAACCATTGTCAACATATTGGAATAAACTCACCAGTTTATCAATATCAATATATTTCGATCTTTCATAATTTTAAATAATCACATAACATTTTTAAGCTGTGAAATGCAATTGAGTTCTTGATTGATTGCAGAAATTATTTTGCAGAAATAAATTATTTACCATAATTAAAGTTTATTAACAAAAGCATATATTTTCAAACTAATTCCTTTTTATAATGCTATTGTTCTATATTTTAAAGTGGCAATAAGTACATGATAAAGTGTAGAATATTTCATGTGACCTGAAATCACAGGATTTTTGTCTTCTTCCAGCTGTGATAGCCAGATACCTGTGTACTGGCATTTATATTACTTATTGTAGAACTACTGCATTAATAATGTCACAATAATTTATAAATAAGAGTTTAACATATCTATTAAATCAGCTGACAATTTCACTAAACAGTTAAGACTGGTTAATTTTGCAAACCTCCTGTAAGATTTACAGCAATAATGTCATCTGTTGTGCACTTAATTCATTTCATGTCTGTTTTTAAAAGACTGTCTCAAGTGTCAGGTTGCAAATCAAAATATAGTTTAGAAACTGATGGGAATTGGTTTGGTTTGCAAGTGCTGGTCTTGAAATAGAGCTGCAGGTTGATACATTAAAAACATTTAACCTGAATATTAGAGTTGGGAAATCTCCTGCCCATGTAATCTGGAAGAGCCATAAAAATCCATCAGATTGCTAAACAAAAGCTAACCCCCTTTACTAGACATCCAGTGATCAGATCCAGTCTAAAAAGCAATAGTAGAATATGGCATTGCCATGTGACCCATGAAAATGGAAGGGATGCTGGGAGGCTTGCTGGAAAATGAGACTTGCTTATTTACTTTGCAGTGCTTTTTTTGTTTTCCGGGTACTGTGAAGCTTTAGCATACCAGGAAAAACAGCACATGTGGATGAAGATAAAAAAGTTCATGATTCTTTTTTTGTGCAAAAGCTCGGTTCTCAGTGAATAGTGACACAAATCATGACAGTATCAAGTCCTCCAGCACGGCCAAATCCCAACACAGTTTATAACCATGAACAGGGTAGCAGATTTAATTGCCTTAGGCAGGGGTAGCTCAAGGGACTGTAACCCCACTGGAACACTATAAATCTTTCTGTAACCTTTCTTTCTTGTAGTGACATGCAGAGGCAGCAAAATAAACTGAAAATTCAAGAGAACAAAATAGACAAGAACAGTATAGGTTCTTCATTTTCAAGATAATATTAGTAAAGGTTTTTAGTTGTGATGCATGTAGGATTCTTCCCTTTATAGATATCTTTGCATATTTCTTGTGTGGTACACCTGCACAGTTGCTTTTAGTAAGAATTGTTGCTGTCTTTCCTCAAGCTTGCAATGACAGCAAAATGGCAATTTGTACTGAATGCAGGCTGAGTTCCTAGCAAAGATTGCAAAGTCATCTTCAATGTAATGGCCATTTCCCTTAACTGTCAGCTTGCCAGATATTCTTTTGCCAATGAATAATGTATGTTTTGCAACATTTTGTTCTGTAAACCTCTGTCACATTATACACTCTCACACACAAACTGCTATAAGAAAAAGATGCTGAAAAATTTAATACTCATTACTGCTCTGTGGCAGTACAGGGTGCATGTAGCGATATGGTGTTTCTCATCTGACTCAGTCCTGAGAAAGTCTCATCATCTTCATATATCAGGGCAAAAATGGTGCTGATTTGGAGGAAGCAGAGCTCTATATCTGTGACCAGAAAAAAGAGCTTTTTTGAAACCTAGTAATTTATCTTCTGCATCCGAAATATGCATTCATTTATGCATTTTATAGTGGATAGTTTTTAATGAAGTTAATGTTGACCACCTTTCATCAGGCTTAAATCAGCACATCTTTCTGAATACATGCTTTAATTTTACTATTATTTTTCCCTTTTGGGTGAGTGTCTGGGTGACAGGGCAGTCTGCAAAGGAAATTTTGCACTGCTTATGTAGGATCTGTTCAGACAAACAATTTTACAGTGCTGTGGCTGTAACTTTGGCATTATTCATAAGCACTGAGTTAACCTGAAAGAAAAAAACAATTAAGGAAAAGAAATATGTGCAGTGAATTTGAAAGCTACTGTCCTTTGAAGAAAAAAAATGCTTGTCTGTTCATAACTGTACCTTGATTAATC
Organism: Calyptomena viridis; assembly: GCA_013390005.1. NCBI lineage: Eukaryota > Metazoa > Chordata > Aves > Passeriformes > Eurylaimidae > Calyptomena > Calyptomena viridis. The sequence goes on from WEIV01012297.1 coordinate 54,993, forward strand.
TAATTTTTTTTAAAATTACATTTCTACTAGATTTCTGTTTAGATTGTCACAATAGTATTTAATTTAAAGTTCTCAAAAGGGGTTTTTCTGGCTTATCAGGTTCTATAGCTGCAAGTGAAGTAACAATATAAGAGAGAGACCTGTATGTCATTTCAGTTAGGTGTTTGCACAGTGCCATCATCAGGGAGATGAAAATTGTTTCAGTGACTGCTGCTAGTAATGTGTTAATTGACTCCCATGATGCAGGACATCACAGCGAATCATTTCTGGCTGATTTTAATATGAAATATATGCTATTTGTAAGAATGAGCTTGTTCAATACATTGTACAAGAATTCATATACCCACCTCTGTCTGCTGATATCACAGTGATATCTTATTGGGCCTTAGTGGTCCTTAGATAATAATTTTAACTATAATCAGGCATGGTCACATTAACCTGGTTTACTAAGCCAACTTACTAAGTTTATGCCCTGCACATTTTCAAGTAAAAGTGCTGTCACAATTTATTACAGATAGGAAAATTGATGAGGAGAAATAAAATGGTAAAAAAGGTGTAAGAGGAATCAGAACTGGTAGCAGAACTCTGGATTTTTTGTCTCTCTCATTTACGTCTGGCTGGTAAAAGAAGTGATGACTTTAAAAGCTTTGCATCCTGTATATTGCATAGAGTATGTGAGACACAAAGCAATTTTGACAGTTGCATGTGAAAGTGTGAGGAAGAGGTAGAACCATGGAAACACAAAACCCCCATGAGCAAGTCAGACTTGCATTTAATGTTTACTCCTGCAAGCTGACCTTTTTACAAGGTGTATAAAGACCTAGTTTTATTCTCACATGTAGTAGAGGTGAACAACTTACAACAGGACCCTTCTTATTGATCTAATGGCTTCACTTTGTTTATTGATTTACTTAGGTAGCTTATAGCTGGGAAATTAGAACTAAACTACTGGTAGTAGTAACACCTCTTTCCTGTGGTCCTTGCATTCATGGAAATTTTATAAGGTGTTTGGAGATCAAATGAAAAAGAGAACTATGTTTTCACTGGTTGCATGGGAGATGAGAAAGAGCAAGTTCAGGATGAAGAAAGGTCAAAATAAAAAGGAAGAGTAAACTTCTTGAGCTATCATCTACACTTTACAGGATGTAAAAGGTTGAGGTCATTGTTCTGAACAGATAAGGATGTCACAGACTGAAATATTTCAATCTCCAAAATTTAGCAGGCTGTATTGCGCAAGAGTTCAGTGATCAGTGTAGGAGATTGAGAGCCTATGAAGATGGTCCTGTTAGCATGAAGTAACCAGCTCTTACAAGAGTTCTGAAAACATCTGAGTGGATGGTGCTAATGGTGCTAGCATTATATATGAATTTTATATTGCCAACACAGGTGGAGAAATACAAATAAACTTATAGAAATTAAACTGCTAAGGGAAAAACTTATATCTGTTGCAGTTTTATTCAGAATGTTTTTGTATAAATTACTTCATTTGGGCAGGAAGTTTATTTGAACTACGAAATAGGTGAAAGGACAGTTTAAAAAGTATTTATAAAATTCTTTGAAGGACTTGAGGTAAATAGACAAGCCAAAACATAGTTTTCATTTGTGCAAAACTTTTAATCCAGGAAAATGTGAAGATTTTAAATTTATTTAATCTACATCTGAGAATTTCTGATTCACCTGGTAGACTTAGACGTAGTGCTTTTGACAGGCAGATCAGAGAGTCATGTATTATGTATGTTGGCAGTGCAAACTGAATTTATAACTAGTGACCATCAATTACAATTGAGCTGAGATCACAATATGTTCTTTCTGGAAGAGCATCAGAATGGAAAATAAGAAATCAAATAGAAATTTCCCAGACAGCAAAATGTGGGAAAGTATTAAATACCGGTAGAGATTCCTGTATCTGGGTAACAATGTATAAACGAAAGTAGCAAGTAGGTTCAGAAATGGAATTAAAGTTAGTATTGCTGCAACACGTGAGGTGTTAAAAAACAAGGGGGTAGCATAATGCATCACTTAAACATGTTACAAAAATATAAATTCTCAACAGGAAAAAAAAAAAAAAAACCAAAAATATTAGAGTAGCGAAGTGCCAGGAGACTACATTAAAACTCAGGATTTCATATCTATGAGGGGGATTGTTGGTTGTTTTTTTTTTCAAAATGTGAACTTTTTTTGGGGTTTTCGCTTATTTAGGAGGGATGTGGATTTGGTATTAAAACAGCAATTGGAAAAAAAATTAGACCAGCAAGTTTCAGAAATATAAATAATTCATAATTTTACTCAAAATACATAGTTACTAAAATATTAATTTGAATGTTTATACAATTTTCACTGAAAAGCAGAGCTGCAGAAAGGGACCTGGGGGTCCTGGTGGATGGCAAGTTGAATATTCATCAGCAGTGCCCTGGCAGCCAGGAGGGCCAACTGTGTCCTGGGGGCATCAGGCAAAGCATCACCAGCCGGTCAGGGGAGGGGATTGTCCTGCTCTGCTCTGACCTGGGGAGGCCTCACCTTGAACATTGTGGTAGTCTGGGGCACTACAACATAGGAAAAATCTTAAGCAATTAGAAAGTGTCCAAAAGAGGGCAAGGAACGTGATGAAGGGCCTTGAGGGGAAGGTGTGAGGAGAAGCTGAAGTCACTTGGTGTGTTCAGGGGGAGAAGAGGAGCCTGAGGGGAGACCCTATTGCAGGGACAGCTCCCTGGGCAGGGGCAGAGGAGGGGCAGGGACTGAGCTCTGCTCTGTGGGGACGAGGGCCAGGAGCCAGGGAATGGCCTGGAATTGTGTCAGGGAGGTTTAAGTTGGATATATGGAAAAGGTTATTCGCCCCAAGGGTGGCTGAGCACTGGAACAGACTCCCCAGGGGCATGATCACAGCACCAAGACTGACAGAGCAAGAAGGGGACAACACTCTCAGGAATATGGTGTGATTCTTGAGGATGGTCCTGTGCAGGGCTAAGGGTTGACAATCCTTGTGGGTCCCTTACGACTCAGAACATTCTGTGATTAAATTGCTTCAATAAAATCCAAATAATTATTTACAATTTATGAAAACGTAGCATGAAAAATCACCACTGAAATTCAAAACCAATGTATGAGTACCAAATAAAATTCAACAAAATAAAAACTTAAATTCATTTTTTTCAAGTAAAATTATATCTTGAAGCAAAAATACATTTTCACATCAAACCACAATTTCTAACTGTTTTCTGGCATGGAAAGCAGTGGACTTGGAGCAAGTATTTGTTTTATGGCAGTGACTTTCCCTCTCTTTCAGCTGCCTCCATGTCCCACATGCTGTAAATGACCTGTCTCTCCTCCCACTCTATAGAGATAACCATCCCTTAATTCTTCTTTCTGTCTTCCTCTGGCTGACATTCACTCTGCTGCAAAAGTTACAATTTTGCTTTAATTCTTTTAGAGGATCTGTTCATATCCAGTTAAATTCCCAGTTAGTAGTAACTTTGAACCCCACAGCTTCTGTTCCAGTCTGAAATAAACCTGGTGTACCCAAAAACCTGCTTGTATTTCCCCCATATGTTGATGTAAGTCTAATGAAATGAATTGTCTTTCATAAATGAATCTTGTTTTTACTACATAAAAAATTTATTTACAAAGCAGATTAGAGCACTTTTTTTCTACCTGGAAGTTGCAGAAAAATCAATATGAAAAGTAAAAAAAGGTCTTAACAAAGAAAAGTGGAATGTGACAAGACTAAAACTGAGAAAACAATAATACATAAATATAACCAAATATTATTTAGATGTCCCAGTAGTGGAAAATAATTTTGTTATAGGAACACTATTGCACGGTTTTCTCTCTCTGTTGTCACTTGCTACTATTTAGTCAATCGGAGATTGCAAAATTCAAAATAATTCAAAAACCTTGCAGAAGCATTTACAAACTGATTATGCTGTTTATAAAGGTTGAAGATGATCTCAAGCATAAAAACAATCTTCTTTAAAATTGCCTTTTTCTTTCCAGGATTATTTTTAAAGTTTGATAAAATGTTGATTTAATTCACTGTGTGGTACCAGATGCAAGTGTTCTGTGACCACTGCATGGCAGCGATACATATTATAGTGCTATATAGTCAAGAGAAGGTGACTTAAGTAGAAAGGTGCTTATGTAGACACTGCTGGTTGACATGTCCCTTCCTCACCTAGCCCAGGGTATATCTCGTGAAAGGGCAAAAAGAGAAGAGCTGAAAGTCATAGTGATGGGTGAAGACAGTGTCCATCAGCATTGACACATGCTAAAATTAAAACTAGTATAGTTTTCATTGTTAATTAGTAGCCTATATTTAATTTTCCTGTGGAGAAGGTTTTGTTTCGTAAATACATGTAAGGAAAAAAACATCCTATTGTACTGCAAAATACAAGCATAGGAGAAAAACAGGTTAAAATAGGATAGATGGAATGAAATACTCAAGAAATAAGATGGCGACAGAGAGCTGTTCTATACAAATTCAAAAATTGCATCAATAAAGGTGTAGATAGACAGCAATGGTAGCAGTTGAGATCCTGATCCTTTTAGAACTGGTGGGAGTCCTGCTGTTGCATCAGGAAAGCCGGATTGCAAAGGATGCCCCATTCATGTCATCAGAGTATACCAGCTGTTCTCTGCAGCTGTTAGCTGCACTAATATTTTCCATCAGCTGATGAGATTTTTCTTCCTGTAGGTTCAAATACATGCGCTTCATTGTATTCTGAAATTATTTGCTCCAGTGATGGTAACCAAAATTCTGGATTGAGCAATGGCAGTGTAGCCTTAAATGGCTTCAGAAGTACAATGGGATTTGTCTAAACATCTGTATGCAGTACTTATTCCAGTATTTACAATCAGAGAAAAAAGTGTGTGTAAAGAACAAAGTCAAGCTTGGAAAAACCTCCTGTCTTCTAACTCCAGCAGTAATTGTAGAAATTATTACCTTATGTATACTGTATTTATTTCAGCTGTCAGTCTCTGACCATGTAAGTTAGAGTTATTATTGATTCTTTGGTCACTTATTGATACCATGGTGCCACTACAACCTTGCAACTGCTTGCTGAAAAAATAGATTTTCAGTAATAGATGGATTATTCGCTCCTCTTGTTGTGAAAATACTGAATTGATCACTGAAAAAGTATTACTATGTTTCATCCTGGACACTATATATTCAGTAAGGATTTAAGCTGGGGCGTGTGTTGCTTAATGTGATCATAAATTATCTTGGAAAGTGCGTGAGTCTCCAGGGGGGTGTTTGCTTTTCATATTAAGCTACTTGAGTTAGTAAAGACAAAGGCTGAATGAAAAAAATGGGAAAAGGACCTTATGAAACAGGACGAAAAGAAGAAATGAAATCTGATATAAGAGAGTAAATATGGTAGGAAGAGGAGAATAATTCTAATTTCATTAATAAATTGTTGTTCTATGAGGAAATTATAATCTCTGTCAAATAAGATCTTTTTTCATAATAGCTGTGTGCTATTATGCTTAGGGGTGAGTTCCAAAAAAAGCAAACGGGAGATTAGAAATTCTTAGCAGAATTAAATTAGCAAGACATAAATGTAATTAATACAGCTTTGTATCTAGATTTCTGGTGAGCCTTAATCTTCCACACTTTGTGAATTATTTATCTCTAATCTCAAAGAGGACCTGTGTCCCAAAGACTGGGAAAAGTACAGAGAAGGATACAAAGATAATCAGCACCTTTGGACTGACTCCTTAGTGAGGAATCATTGAGTAAGGTGGGTTTCCATAGCATGGAAAAAAAACAAAGAAAAGGAGACATGATAGGTCTCCAAAATATCTAGAACAAAGGGGTGAGACTAAAGAAGGAGAATTCCCTCCTTCACCAATGGGAGGCATCAAAAGAAGCTGAAAGGTGGCACTTTCAAAGCAAAGAAAAGGAAATGATTCTTTACAAAATGGATCAGTTCAAAATAGGTAGCTCCATGCCACAGGTTGCTGTGGAGATAATAAAGTTTTTTTACATGTGAGAGAAGAGAAGTCAATGGAAAATCAATCTGCCAAAAACTAATGGCTATAGTCACCAGTGTCTCCACAAATTACTGCTTGGAAATTATGTGGTGAACTGTGCTGTCTCTGACCTTAGCTTTTCTCCAGGTGCCTGGTTTTGTCCTTTGCCAGAGGCAGAGTTCTGGGTTGGAGGCCACTTGCACCAAGCACAGCACACCTGTGGGTTTCTCGCATGGTCCCGGAGGCATAACGATGAGAGGGTAGACTCCAAGAAATGTTCAGAAGCTTTATTTATCTATAAGAAGGCTAACATCTATGCAGAGAGAACTAAGGCATCTAAGCACTAGCAAAAGCTCTAATACCTACCAGCAGACTCTGCATCCAGGGCTTCCCCAGGCAGACTGCCTGGAGAACCCTGGACACAAGGCTCTCTCTGGCCAGGTGTCTGACCAGGCAGAGGGTCTGCTCTCAACATGTCTGCTCTCTAAGAAAGTCAGAACATGTCTCCCTTCTATGAAAGTCAGAATATGTCTGCTCTTCTTCTTGCGCAGTTACAGATATATATATCAGACTATATTGTTTATATTAATTGTCCAATGACCTGAAGCCAAGTTCTCCTGTCCAGCCAAGGGGAAAAAGGTCACAGCCAGTCAGGGCAACACTTCTGCTCATGTTCAGGAATATGTGGCCTGTAGAACAGGGCCACACACACCATTCTTCTTTGGGGACCATTGACAGTAACAGACATTCTCCTCCACCTAGGGTAAAATAATGAAAAGTGTTTATATTAGTCTTGTCCTCAAAAGTGACTCATTTAACTTTGTTGAAAGTGGTTTGGAAAGTTTAATGGGCAGGAATTTCATCTTGTAAGAAATCAATTCTAAACAGAAAAATATATTTTATTAAGTGGCATTTCCCCTTGTGAAAATACAAACATTAGTCCTTATATGTAAAATGCAAATATCTGTAATACTTCATGTAGCAATTTACAAATTGTTTAGTCAATGTGGCTATATTACTAATAATATTAGATTCAAAATTCATAAGAGAGTAGTGCAGGTCAGTATATTAATGTAATGTTCAGAGAAATGTCCAGTTAATAAGGCGCTTGTGGTGTTGTTGACAAGATTCATGCCTTTCAAGGTCTCATACTACCAGCCATTTCACACTGTATCTCTAGTTTTCTAGACCATGTCGTTAGCAGAGGATCTTCCTTGAAAACATCCTTAAAAAAAGCTGAGCCTGTTCATGCCCCCTACAAGCACCTCAGAGGATCCTTTATATCTGAAGTTGGCCTAAGTATGGAACACTTGTTATGGTTTGACTCCAGCTAAAATGCCGAGAGCCCACACATAGATCCCAAATTTCTCAGAGAAGGAAAAAAACTTCGACTTTTGTGGTAAGGATTACAAGCAACTGTTTATTAACTATTTCGCAAGCAAAACAGCCTCTAACTTAGAATATTAAGTATTAACTACTACTACTAAAATGAGAGCTTAAGATTTAAGAGTGAGAAGTTTGATAGATGTTACAGACACCTTTCTCCTCCCGCCCCTCCCTTTTAAGATCCTTCACCTTCCCCCAGCAGCTCGGGAAGGCAGGTGGGGGGCGGGGGGGTTACAGTCAGAGGTTTTCTTTGCTGCTGTTCGGAAGAGAGAGAGAAAGTCCCACCCCAGCTTCCCTTCTTGGGTCTTCTCCATGGAAACATTCTGTTGCAAACTGCTTCTTAGCGGATTTGTTACTAACAACAGCTTTTTCAGGTATTGTTGTCACGTAAGTCACTTTACCATAGGTGCAGTTATTCAGGTGCTGCTCGGCTGCTTCAGCATGGATTCTTACAGGCCACCAGTCCTCCCAAGAAATGCTGCTCTGCTACTCAGCATGGGTCTCTTCCTCTCATGGCCCACAGGACTCTGTCAGGCCCCTCTGCTCCAGCAAATGTCCCACAGGATCACAGCCTCTCTCCTCCAGCACTTTCTGCTCCGGCGTAGAAATCTTCCAATCTTTCCACGAGTGTGCATATGAATCTTTGCTCCTATGATCCCCCCCAGGTGTGCTGGGGCCCTATTCCAGTGTTTAAGGCATCTTCTCTTTCTCCTCTCTCCAACCTTGGTGTTAATCAAACTTCTCACCCTTCTTTCTCTTAAGCCGCCATGATGTTCTGCCTAGTTTTTTTTCTTCTCTTTCTTAAATATGTTATCACAGAGGAGTTAGCAGTCGACCTTGAGCTAGCTTAGAGCAGAGAAAAACTCCAGCAGCTTCTTAAAGAAGCCTCTCTCCTAGCCACCCCCAGCTAATAAAAAACTCTGGCTACTTAAAAGTGCAACAAACACCTACACTACACTGAGGAATGAGCTTGTGCTGCAGCCTGCACAGCCAGTTTTGCATGCTGCCCTTGTGATTTGATTTTCTCTCTGACTCCAGGCGAGAGGGAACTAGCTCAGTCTGTGCTCAGGCCAACTTGGGGATGGAAGGTGACTCGATCAGGTGCAGGTCCCAAGCTAGCTTATCATCTACATGAAGCATGAATGCAACAACCCTTGAATCGCAGTGGTACCTACACTCAAGCGCAAACTCAAACATGCCTGCAAAAGACAGATAGATACAAAGCACAAATAGTCCCTTACGTCGTCTTTCTGGGGTATTTTTAATTTTTTCTGCAAAACCTATGCCATTCTTATAGAATACAGTAAACTATTTAAATTACGCTTTCCAATCTGCTCCATGAAAATAAAATGACCTCTTAAAAAGGAATAAGAGTTGTGATAATGTCATGTTAGTCTGACTGCCTGATAAGCTGAAAAGCAAAAAGGAATTTTTGTTATACTTTCTGCGTTCTTCTGTAGAAGAAGTCCTTGTTTGTCTTGCAAGCTTAAAACCCTTCAGAGTTCTGTATATTTTTACATACAGTCTTTATGTGCAAGATAAATCCCACATATATTGAAGGAGAGTGTGATGATTGAATAAGAATTTAGGCCTGTCAGGAATGTGTACAACAGCCTTTTGATTTTTCTTTACTACTTTGGATCTTAAAAAGCACTTTTATGGTGGTGCTCAGTTTAAGTTATACTTTAAAGAAGCTTAAGGTGAGGCAAAATTAGAGAGAATTTTCTGTTCCGATAGCCTAGAGGATGTGTTTTAATTAGTAAAGGTTTTCCTCCCTGTGACTGTGGCAGTGAGTAAACCATAGTCTCTGGTGATGATGCTATGCCAGTCGGCAGAGGTTGTTTTATTCAATTTTTTCTCATGGTGTTGGATTTTAACAGTGATGTCTGAGTAAGATATTGATAACACCTGATTTGAGTCTTTTATGGTTTTTTTGTATCTTGATGTTGGTGCAGAATAGTTCTCTACGTTGTAGAGAGTAGTAGCTCTCTATGTTGAAGACAATACAGTTTTTTAGTGTTTCATAATGCAGGAACCAAAGATATTTTCTTCAGTGTGTCAAAATGCAGATTTGGATAGTTAACAAGAGTTATTGTGTCAAAAAACATCAGCTTATAAATATTTATGTATTATTGCTTATGTGAATTAAGAATTACAATAAAAGAGTGATGCAGGACATGCCTCTAATTGCTGTAACAATATGGTTTTTCTTATTATGAGAATCGAAGCATGAACTGTGGAAGAGCAAGCCAAGAAAAAAATCTCACTGAAGTTATTAGTGCAAAGTATCTCTTCTAGAATTCAAGAGTACTTTTCAGCACTGTCACATGAGCTAGTTAATAGCTCTTGCTTGTCAAATGCAGCTGTATCAGCCCAACAGCAGGTAACTGCTTCTAGTTTAACTCTAATTGAAGCAAGTAGTAGAGTCCAAGAAAATAATCAATGATTGTTTGCAGAATCAGGAGATTCCTGCACAAGCCTGATGAATTCTGGCAGACAGCATTTGTGCAGTTTAACAACCGTGGTAAAGATGCTGAAAACATTGACCAGTACAGCTGAAAATTTCTTTTTAGTGAAAGATATGTGTCACTGTGGAATTTTAAAGAAGTATTTAAAAAAAGAAGTAATATTTATTTATTTTGAGTAATTTCTGTGCTAATAGACTAACTTTATGTTATCAAGAAGTTAAAGGGCAATAGAATTTATATTAGAAACAATTTATATTAGAACTTTATGTTATATTTTATGTTAGAAACAATAATTTTAGCTTTTTTTTTTTGTTTGGCAAAGCAGAGAAATGAAGGAAGTTATTGTTTCATTTGGGTGCAAACAAGATTGGTTTTGGGGTACTATTTCATTTACTGTATTCACCATTTTGGCATGTTCGTTGCACTGCCATTTCTGAAAGGCATGTATTATAAGGCCTGGTTCTGAATTGCACTTACTAGATCATTCTTTCTTCAGCAAGCTGAGTGTAAAATTCTGTCAGATGAGTCTGGTACAACTATAGCAAAATGTTATTATCCAGGGTAGTAAATTTAGATATATTAACAAAAATGTCTAACCTATTATTTTGATTTGGAGCTGCTTTTTTTTTTTTTTTTAAGAAACTGTAATTGATCCCACAAAAAATGAATGGTTCTGTTCTGTACATTTATTACCATCTCTGTAAAGTACAGTGATTCATAGGAGTACTTTTCTGGACCTCATCACTAAGGTATCTGAACATGGTAGTGGCTGTCCTTGGGGTGGATCTGTGGGGCAGGAAAGTATTAGCACTCTTCCATAAATAGGGAGTTGAAGCAAGGAATTACATTTCAGAGTAATTATCAAAATTAAATTGAAATCTTAGAAACTAGAAAGTCCATCCTTCTGATTTTTTTTTTTTTATTCTTGATATATGTGGGGTTTTTAAATACAAATAATGGTCTACAGTTTGATGTTGTCTGAATTGATGAGAAGGGAGTTGTGTCTCTGTTGAAGAACATACTAACAGAGAGCTGGGCAGATCTACCTACCTGGAAATGAAATAAAGGGTTACTGATTAAATTTCTCTACACCCAGCACTGAAATGCTCTTTAGATTAAATAGTTAGCTTCAAAGTCCTTTCCTAATCTTGACATTAATATGCGAGGTGAAATAAACTCCAGGGAAAGAGCAAAGGGGATAAAAGGTCAATGCTTCCAAGTTCTCACTAGCCTACCGTATTAATGGATCATCAAACTAGATGACAAAATTATTAAAATAACAGAGAAAAGTAGCATCCAGAAGTGTTGTGTTCATAAAAATCTGTCTCCTTTATGCTTTATGGGTCTTCACTTGTGTTTCTTGGAATAGATTTTTAATGTTTCTCTGGGGAGCCGAGCCCCAGAGACTGATGGCTTCCTCAGTGTATTAAATAATTCTGTCAGGCTGCTAATTTTCTTTAACTGTCTCCAAGTATCAGTGGTTAAAAACTTGTAAAAAATAATGGTGTAAGTAATTAGCCGATTGACATTACTTTTCCTATAACCTGTATGAGATAATAAGAAGTGTGTACTGAATTTGATCACATTTTGTGCATTGAAGGGAAAAGGTACCTGCAAACCCTCTACCCAATAACAAGACAAGAATAAAAGATTCTTTCATTCTGTGTGTTTGTGTGGGATCTACTGTCATGTTTGTTGATGATGGACAGTTGATATGCTGTAAGTTAAATAAATAAGCTGAAACTATTTTCTTTGGTTATTTATCTCCAGTCTTACTTTCCAGTAATGCAGTTCAAACTGCAGGAAAAAAAGTAAATTACAAAGATAAATATAGGTAAAGTTATGCAAGGTCTTTGCTAAACCATTGACAGTGTATAATGACAATGTTTTAAAAAAACCTGAAAGTCATTTATAGTCTTAATATTCATTAATGTTCTAAACTAAAGGACAAGATGAACAAGAGCCTAAAGCAATGTCTACAAAGGAAGTTAACTGTGATGTTTGTTTAAATGTTGCCAATATCCCATACATTATGACAGAATTTGTTAACTCAAAATATTCTCAGAAAGTTGATTTTCAGATTCAGGGATTTTAAAGTAAAGTTTCATTTTTTCCTCTTAAATTCCAGTTCACATTATGCCACCACAAATTTTACAACCAGCTGGTGAGAACTGTATATCTTTAAGAAAATTTGCTTTGTTCACAATGCAGGCATAAGCCAAAGCCCACTTGCATTTTGAGCTGTGTCCAAAAATTAAATGAGAACTTTCTTAAAAAATTCTTCTTGATTCTTTCAAAATTAAGAAGTGATATTATGCTTTTTAAATACTGAAGTCACAACCATGTTTTAGAATCATTAACAGATAGCTGACAAATCTCCATGACTATTTTATTACAATTTAAGGTGCACTCTTGAGGCAAATCTCTTGATCATTGAGACTCACTGTACTTTCATTGACATCAGGAGAGGTCCTGGAGAGAACAAACTAAATCATTTCTGGATAAAAAAAGGCAAGAGGATGCACTACATGAATTGGCACTTAGTCCATTGAACCAGATGAGATTTTTTTCACAGCAAAAACCCTGAGATGGATTTATTGCCTGCATCATTCCTCATCATCAGCTGCTTCATTCTACAGAACACTCTCACTGTTTCGTGTAACTTTCATGTTACATAGGTACAGCTTGTGTCCAATAAAAAATAGATATGGAGATACTAGTCAAGGCTAGGTGAGTCCTGATATCTTTAGTCCGCTGTCTTTCCCTAAATTTTAGTGAAATTTTCCAGTATTTTTAAGAACTACTAAGCAAAAGTGATTTATACAGTCAAGTGTCCAAAGCTGGGGAAGAAATTATGCAGAATAGTAGTATAAAGCAGGAAAGTATGATCTCAATTTTGGAGTAACGTTTAGGGATATTATAATTTGTAATTTATATGTCTCAATATGTCATAATTTCATATTTGTAATGTACAACTCTCATAGCCTACAATCCTTGTAAAGTCTAGGTTCTAAAAATAAGTCTTTACATGGTTTGGGCAAAATCAGGATACTGAGTTAGAAGAAATGAACTCCAAAGGTACAGAGACAAGAGAGGTGCTGCACATGTGCATGTGTGTGTGTCTGTGTGTTTGTCTGGGTGTGATCCCCAAGTAAAGTTACATTTGCTTATACGTCTTCTTTTTTTTGTTAGTTCTCTGTTTTATTTGTGTAAGAACATTTTCAGCCATTCCTTTTAGCATTGTGAAAAAAACATACAAAGAACAACGAAGAATGATGAGACATTAAAATTATGTTGAAGTCACTGAAAGATTTCCATTTGAATAAATTCTGTCTTGATCTTAATTGATNATAGTATTTTTCTAAATAGTAATTTATGCTCTTACAATATTTTTATTCATGTGAAGGCCAGTACTTTCTTCTGAACATGTGCTCCTAAAAATATTCTTTGTAATACTTTTTAGACTGCAAAATTAATATTTCAAAACATTTTTATATATGAAGGAGATGAGAAAGGAAGTATATATTATTCACAATCTGTGATAGAGAAATCTTGTATGTAGAACACAGTCTAAAATGCCATCTGTTTTTGCCTTTAAGATTCTCATAAAATGTGTATTTTTAAAATACTCGGCTATATAAAATTCATTTGCCCTTTCTTTTGAAAATATTTGCTAGCTGTTTTGCAACATCCATTAGTAATGCATATGATTTACACATTTGAACATAGTCTTCTTTTTTTTCCCCTTCTTTTCTTTTTAATTTTTCTTGTCCATGTCTCACCAGGAAAAGAACTACTCTAAAACAGACATATGGAGAATCTGTGGGTATATGTTTTTGTGTGTGTAAAACCTGCAGCTGGGAAAACTTGATTTGATTATTTACTTTTGAGCTGGTAAATGATATTTTCTTCTCATAGGCCCTCTGGTTTCACTGTCTTGACCTCTAGTCCTTTGACCTTAAACCTTAATTGAATTGACCCAGTTTAATATGGAAGGGGGACAAGTTTGGTTTTGTTGGCATTCTCTGTTGACTTGGCATTTCTCTGTTGTTCTCTGTTCTCTCTCTCTGAGTAACTCAGTTAGAGTGACTGAGATCAATAATTTCTTAGGTGTTCTCAGCTGAAGTTCTACAAAGTTAGACTATTCTGCTTCATTTCTCTGACCTTCAAGGTTCTAATGCTTGAGTGAAAAGCAAACAATGCTCATTTACAGCTGCTCTTGGGCTGGAAGGCAGCAAATGATGGAGTACTGCCATTAAAGTCACTACATTTTCACTGAATTCTGTTTACAAATTGTACCATTGGGCTTCTTTGTACTATTCTATTTCTTTGTCTGTTTCCCTTCCTCTCAATAGGGTTGATAATGCTCTTTGTAAATTGTAAAGTTATCTCTAGCTTCTATATGAATATGGGTTTGTAGAACCTGAACATCATTAACTTTCCTTTGTCAAAGTCTCTAATACCTCTGGGACTCTGACAGTGTGTTGCTACACAAATCCTATAAACACCATACAGTGATGATATTGTGCTGCTAATTTGCTGTTGCCATGACTAGTTTATTATTTTGCCTGTCCACGAGGAAAAATGCTTTTCCATCCTTTTCATGCTGGTAATACTGCTCAGCCAGGAAATGTAGGAGTTCTTGTAGACTAAGTAGAGAAGGAGGTGGTATCTGCTGCCCTGGCATGGCATGGCACACATACTTCTCCTGTAGGACAGACATAGGTGTAGCAGCAGGATCAGAAGACAAAATGTAGTCAGTAATGACGGGAACATGAAGGTTTACTTGCACTTTTGGGAAGTCATCTGGGAGCACCTTATAGCCTTCCCTCAATGATTCTGGTGAGTGTTGCTGTGCTGAGGAGGGTTGTATATTAGAGATCTGCACTGTAGTCATGGGGAGAAATGTCCTCCAGCTGAGATACGTAACTGCTCTTTTATAACCTCTTTGTAGACAGGCATGTGTCTCTTCTTAGCTGTGCTTTGTACAGCCCAGCCTGACTGAGGCACATATTCACCTGCCTATCAAAGTCATGACATTCACAGATCACAGGCAAGTTGTAGAACACCTCTGTATATTCTTTTGTGTCTTCCAAAAATACTTCATTTTGCTCTTTCTTTAATGTGAAAACAGTGCTTTTTGAGGGCAAACTTGCTTAAGTAGAGAGGACAAATATTAGAATTTTTTTGAGAGGGAAGTTAATCAGCATTTCTGTGGTTCTTCCATGTGTATGAACAAATCAATTTTTAATTTATAGAATGAAAACACATATTCAGATTTTCCCATTGTTTTTTCTTCTAAAATACAGTTTCCATTAGACATTCATCTCACATTTAAGAATAAATTTGTGTATCTTTATCTTTACAGGGGTAAAGATTAGAGTTCTTACTGAAAAAGAAAAATCCCAAGAAATCCTATATTCCATGGTCAGTTACATTGTGCTGGTAACAGAGGAGTCACACAAGCCCCAAAATTTTTACCAGGGGTCTACAGCACTAACACAGTTGACAAAATAGATGCTTCAGGAAGTCAGAAATGCTACACTGCTACTAGCTGCAGCTGATATATCACATTATTACTCCAGGTACCAGATGTTCCAGTGACGGAGACACCACTAATTAGAAGTATTGTTTAAAACAAACTAATTTTAAGATTATTTTTATTTTATGGGTGATGGGTATTATAATGCCTTGTTAATTATGCTGACTAAACCCAGTCTAACTAGGTCATTAAGTTAATGAACAAATTAGCAAAGAAATCTTGGTGCATTTATATATTTCAAA
>WEIV01012302.1:2858-13800 GCA_013390005.1 Calyptomena viridis
TGTATGTATGTCTTGTGAACACTGTTGAGCATC
Source organism: Calyptomena viridis (assembly GCA_013390005.1). NCBI lineage: Eukaryota > Metazoa > Chordata > Aves > Passeriformes > Eurylaimidae > Calyptomena > Calyptomena viridis. The sequence continues at coordinate 2,892 of WEIV01012302.1, forward strand.
AAAAAGACACCTCTATGTCCTTTCCTTTTTTTCTTTTTCTTCTGAATACTGGAACACAGAGCTGTAGCATTGTTCGGCATAAATAACATAAAATACATAGCCATGCTCTTTGGGGAAAATAAACCATTTCTCATCTGCTGAATAAAATACCTTTTTGACTTTCAAAGCTATGCAGAACTGCTGTCTTTTATTCATTAGAGAGTGTTTATACAAGCATGCTTTAGGGGAAAAAAAATATCTGGATGAACAGACTTTATCAGGTGTCAAAAAGCATCTGTTGATAAATGGCTTTGTATGTGTTCTGAGTTAACATTAATCAAAAAAGAAAAGTATTCCTTCTTAATCCAACCTCCTAGAGTAATCACACATTTAAGCAGAATATAAATTATCTAGAATGCCTTTCTAAAGCAGGTATTCCAAGATTTTATGGTAGAAATAAGTCTGGAACAAGTAGAATTATAACGACAAAAATGACAAATATTTCACATGTTCTTAAAAGCCAGCATATTGTTTAAATTTCAGCTATTCTATTTATGCATTTATGGTTATTTTCTGTTGTGCATGGAATAATTTCTGTCTTCCAAAATGAAACAACTGTGCAATACTGTGCAAAATAATTAGGGATTATTGTTCATAAATAATACTAGCAGGGTCCTGCTCTGTCTTACAGTTATGTGCAGCTCTGCAATGCACCTCTTAAAGGTGGTATTTGTTAAGCAATAGAAGCATTATTTGGTCATAAAACAGAGCAAAGAGGAAAACAGCAAACCAAGTCTAATAAATAATGCAACGTTAATGACTGGATGATGTGTACTTCTCTATTAATGAAATTACAAACTAATTAAACATATAATTTTGAGATATGTTAAAGTTGTGGAAAATGAGACTGAAAAACTTGTCAAAAACTTCAGGAATTCATCTGTGGAAATTCCCTCCTGAAGAGACATTACTATATCTAAGCTTTTCCTGACAGATGTTTATCTAACCTGTTCTTAAAAATGTCTAAAGATAGAGTTCACATCCTGCCAGAACAACGAGTTACCTTGCTTAAATACCCTCAAGGCTGGAAAGTTTTTCCTAGTGTTTAATTTAGATCTCCTTCAATGCAATTTAACCTATTTATGTTTCCTTTCTCCTTGGAGAACAGTTCACTTATACTTTTCTGCTATAATCTTCCATACATTTGAAGGCTGTTATTTCATCTCCCTTTAGTTTTGAGTTCTTTAGATTAGACTAGATTAATTCCTCAGACTTTCCTCACAGGCAGTTGTTTTCTAGATTTCTGGACATTGTAACATTTTTTCAGACTGTACCACAATGGTCCAAATCTTTGCTTAAATGTGAGGTCCAAAATCAGGCCAATAAGCCAGCTGAGATCTCACCCATTCTGGATAGACAGGAAGGATTTTCTGAAGTGTCTAATTTATGCTAGGGTTCATGCATTCTTGTATGTTCTTCCAAGAGCAGGAGAGATACCATGTATTGGAGTGGCAATCAGTCACCTAGCACCTGTGTGAATAGGAGATGGACATTAAGGACCAGATTCATCAGCCTTTAAAAATTAGATGCCTTGCTCTTAAGACTACCTCTGAAGGTTGAGGAGCAGGCATTCCCAAAGTAGCAGTTGTCTAGGTGAGGTCAGCAACAGCCAATGTGAGAAGGCCGAAATATTTCCTGTTCAAGTCTAAAGACGATGTGCTTTTGGTCTGAGAACTTAATCCTGGTTCATTATATTCACACTTGATCTTGGGAAATCTTGCTCTCCTTTAGGATGCTGGGTGTGATCAGTGTGAGCTGGGTGTAAGGATGGGACTGCTTCTGCTGCACCTGGTCAGCCAGCTGCTAGGACTTTCCTCTCTCTGCCTTTTGTTGCTCCAGGTCCCTCTCTCTGTGGATTCATCACAGCTACTTCATGTGCACACTTAGTAGCTATGCCATAGATTTCAGCTCAATACAGAGTGTAAAATATATATTAGTACTGTGGCAATTTAGTTATTTATCCGTTTGGCCTTTTAAACGATTAACAGATAGTTGATCTGCTTTGTATATACAAACCACTTGTTTATTCTTAAATCCAAATCCTTTCCTGATATACTACAATGGGGTATAGTAGTATGGCTGTCTTGGCTTAAGCAGAGTTTTTTTTTTCTTTTTCTTTTTTTTTAGACTTGACATTCTTTGAGATGGTGCTGATTTTATTATATTTTACTCAATGTTTCTAGCGCAGAGTCCTAACCAAATTATCTGTTCCTTTTCCCTCATAGGACCACATTTGATCTTTTATCTCCCTGAGAAGTAGCTCTTGTTGCCTCAAAACAAACAGATCTGACATTTTGCAAATACTTTTTCCTAATCCACTAGTTCCCTAACTAATATCAGTTGTTAAGCAGAGTTGATTAGCAGGTCTGTGTGGAGCCTCTGCCTGTTTGCAGAGCTGTCGGCTCCTGCCTACACTAGTGTATAGCTGAAATGGACTTAAAGTAAACAGTGTGGCCATACTGAAGACAGGAAAACATGCCTAGATCAATTTAACTTGCAAACAACTTTTTTAAAGGATTTTGTAATGTCAAACTGTTTATTTTCAGTGACAAATTACAAGAAAAAGCAGGGGGAAAAATCAGTTACAAATTTAATCTTAATCTAGTGATACAGAAAGGGAAACCTTAAAAAGGTTTGACAATTCTGACATCCCTGGAAAATTCTTAAATCTTACATAATGATGTTATAACAGAGGAGGCAATAATATCACCTCTGCTTAATGATGTAGCACAAGATCATTATTTAAAGCCTATCAAAACCTCATAGGTTCTTCCTCATTAGTTTAAGCTATGTCATACGTTTTTAGACCAATTTAAATACAGATTGATATATGCTTTTTGATTTACTTCTACAGTTCAAAACCTCTTTTCATTTAATTAAAAAATTATAGCTCGCATATATATTCACAGGTGGGTGGGTGTGTGCTCATGTGTATACCTGCTGGTTTTTGATAACAGTATAATTTAAGGCTGGGTATGTAGATTAAAAAAAAAATATTTCTGACACCATAGGCTCAAGTAAAACAACATCAGTCTGAGAATTAGGAAATATCAATGATTTACAGTTCCAGCACCATACGTTGCTTCGTTTTAAAATAATTTACAGCATTTAATCACAGAATATTCTGAGTTGGTAGGGACCCACGAACATTGTCAAATCCAGCTCTTAAGTGAATGCCCCATAAGGGGATCAAGCCCATAACCTTGGTGTTATTAGCACCATGCTCTAACCAACTGAGCTAATCTTAGGGTATGTTGTAAATAGATTTTTTTGTGGTGATATATTATACCATGAAGTGCAGTAAAAATAAATGCAGACAATATTTGATTTATATAAAACTTTGAATTCTGAGATTCATGTAGAAGAGTAAGTCAAGCATGACAATGGTTCTTTAGGTTTGGGGAAAAAAATTGTTTACAGAAATAATACTTTACACACACTTCACTGGCTTACAGTAGTACTGCATAGCATATGCCACCAAAAAGTTTTTTTGTGGCATTTCTTCTTTGGAAATTGCACAAACTGAATCCAATTAATTTTAGCAAATTTAATAATCTCTTATTCTTGTAGTAGTTTCTGAGCCATGACAACTTTCTGCTGCTGAATGCTTTTTTGTGTTTCCTGATGTTTTCCAAGAAGATTGCAAATGGTTAGGGATTTTCAAGTTTGTCTAGAAAATTTCACTAAACCTGTTATAAGGCAGAAATATCAAAGTTGCTTCATACCCAGTGCACAAACAGCAATCTGCAAACCATTATAAAAGACTATGTTACCCTGACAAAAAAGGTCATGTATATTAACAGTCTATGGTCTGGAAAGACATAATCATATACAAATTGCAGATGAAAAGGGATGTTAAGTCCTGCAATATAATTTTTGCTGCCACTTAGATCTTATTCTAAAGGAACTTAATTATTAAGCTTTATCACGGGATGTTTTATAGTGTCTTTCTGTTTCTCCTAACAATATTATATTCTTGAAAATCTTTAAGAAATACTCACTCCTGACTGCAAAATGGAGCTCTCTTTATACTCGTATAGACCACACACACTATATTCCTACACATATTTCTTTCTATGAGATTTTGAATTTAAAAATTCTTCTAATAATAGTACAAAACCTGGTGTTCTCATTCACTAGAAGCAATAGTTAAATGTCGATATTTGTAGCAGGGTACTTAATAATTTCCATCAAAGTGCTTGCATCTGATCCAGCTGTTTTGAGTTTGCGTGGCTGGGTTTTTGTAGCAGGGGTGGGAGGGACCTACAGGCATGGTTTCTGTAAGTAGCTGCTGGAAGCTTCCTCCATGTCTATCAGAGCAATTGTGACCCGACTCCAGAATGGACCTACTGCTAGCCAAGGCTAATCTAATGAGGAATCATAACGCATATCTCTGATAATGTATTTATGAAGAGAAAAAAGTTATTGTGCAGATGTAATTATGCTCAGAGAAGGAAGAGAATATGTGAGAGGGACAGCTGAGCAGATACCAAGATCAGTGGAGAAGGAGGAGGAGGAGGTGCTCCAGGTGCTGCAGCTGAGGTTTCCCTGCAGTCCATGATGAAGACCATGGAGCCCCTACACCCCATGGAGGACCACAAGAGTGCAGAGATCCACTTGCTGCCCGTGGAAGAGACTGATGCTGGAGCCTGAAAGGAAGCTGTGAACTGGTAAGGACCTGCTGACCCATGGGGAGAAAAGCCCATGCCAGAGCAGGTTTTTCTGGCAGGACCTGTGGGGGATGCACACTGGAGCAGCCTGTGCCCAAAGAACTGCACACCTTGGAAGGGACCCATGTTAGAGAATTTTGTGGAGGACTGCTGCCCATGGGATGGAGTCATGCTGGAGAAGTTTATGAAAGACTCTCTTGCATGAGGGAGACCCCGCTGAGGAAGGGCTCTCTGTGACGAACTGAAAATAACCCCCATTCCCTGTCTCCCTGGGCCACTGTGGGGGAGAAGGTAGAGCCAAGGAAGGAAGGAGGGAAGGGGGAAGGTGTTTTTAAGATTTGTTTTACATCTGATTATCCTGCTCTGATTTTGTTAATAAAAATTCAATGAACATCTCTCAGCTGAGTCTGTTTTGCCTGTGTCAGTAACCAGTGAGTGACCTCTCCCTGTTCTTATCTCAAACCATGAACTTTTAGTTATATTTTCTCTCCCTTGTCCAGTTGTAGAGGGGTGTGAGAGAGAAGCTTTGGTGGACGTCTGGCATCCAGCCAAGGTCAATCCACTACAGCAACAAAGGAAGGAATTTGTGTCCTTTCCAGAAAATAATCTCACTTGGTAAGTTTAATCACAAATTTGACCAGATAGGTACTATGCAATATGAGTAAGGTCTTCACAAGACCTTTAGAATTTCTAATTCTGAAAGAATTAGAACTAATACTGCATAGAAGTTTGCATGCATCACTTTTTATATCAGGAATGCTAAACAACAGTAATATTTCTAATTTTTTCTCAATTCCTCCACCAATTTTATCTTTTAAAGATTTTTCAGATTTGTGGGTTTTTCCCCTATTAGTATTTTTCTCTCACTTGTTCACTGTTTATGACTTTTTTGTGATTTAATAATCACAGTATTAAGCTCTATATACTGAAGGGATATCTCAGAACCATTGTGTACGTGAATGTGAAATGAAAACTCTTCTTTATCCTTCACAGCAATTCTGTAGAATTTAGAAAACTACTTTTCAATGGAGGATGTGTGTTGCATCTGGAAAAGTTACTTGATCTACTTATTAACTAAGCTGATAGGTGAGAGCTCTAGCATACTACAGGTAGGATCAGCTCAAGAGTTCTCAGCCATGTACCAAATTAATTTTGTTAGACTCTGAGCCTGGGTCAGAAAGAAAGTTTTGAGAAAAGTGGAATGGAAATGTAATGGCTTGATTTCAGGGCAAAATATAGCTGGTGGGCAACTGTGACCCTTGTCTCTTACCTTTCCTTAATACTCCAAATACCAGGATGAAAATCCCACTGCCTCACTGACTAAACTGAAGGTAATGTTTCATGTAGCATGTTTAACCTATTATATTTTCAATAGCTAAACTGTTTTTATTAATAAAAATTCCTGGTTTTCTAGGTTTTGAATTCAGGTTTTTAGGTTCTTTTTTTTTTTCCACATGCAGTGGATGGGCCACAAAATTAAAAGGTTTGGGATAATGTGCTTTTGTTATTCAATCAATTCATAAAGATGAACTTCATGATGATTCACTTTAGAAATATTTTTGCATCCACTGCCTACTATAAAGTGAAGTAGGAATTAAAAAATTCAAATTGATCTCTTCCTAATTAACAGCTTCCTGTAAAATCACAGCAAGATGTAAAACTATGAATAACAAAAATTGGTTAGGGAAAATACAGACTGTGTTAAAAATGGCAACATTATAATAGGTACTAAAACTAATTTTTTGGGGACCTTCAAGGCAATTTAGTTACCTTCCTGTCCATTTATGAAAAGCAATCTGACAAAAATTCTGTCAGTTGTGGAAACTCTCATTTGAACAACAGTCATAAAGGGTTAGTGCCTGGAAGTAGATGATAAAAAATTACAGAATCATAGAATGTTAAGAGATTGGAAGGGACCCTTAAAGATCACATAGTCCCACCCCTCTGCCATGGACAGGGATACTTTTGACTAGACCAAGGCCTTATCCAGCATGGCTTGGAACACTGCCATGATTGGAGCATTCACAACAACCATGGGCAACCTGTATCAGTTTTTCATCACCTTATAATTCCAGGATACTTCTGGATTTAACAAAAAAAGACATTAGGAAGGTCACAAGCTCCTTATTAATGCTACCAAAATTTTCATCTAAATTTAATCCTATCTAAAAAGTACACTTGAAAGAACAGATTCAGCTGTTTTCTGTTTAGATTACATAGGTTTTTCTATCAGCACCTAGAAAACATAATGCTACCCGATTAGAAGATAGTCTATTATTTGGCTTTCTGGATATCATCTGTTAATCTGTCCAGTTTTCTGTTATAACATTAGTAGGATCATTACTGACATATTGACATTACTGACATTTGACCACCCAGAATTACATATTTTTAGAAAGTTTTCTGTCACTAAAACCTCTAAACTAAAATCTCCCACTGATAATCATAACAATATCTTCACTAGAGTTTAAACAAACACCTCTTCTAAATATAAACACCATGACAGGAAACAATTAAAAAGCTTATCTCAAAAATATCCAGAAATATTACATATTAGTGTAAACTTACAATATCTAATATAGCAGTTCAGCTTTGGGGACATGTGTGTTTAGAAAATTTATATGCTGTCAAATGAAAGTTAAAATACATTAATACAATCTTCCACTATTAACTCTGGAGAGTTTTCCCTTTTCACTTTCTGGTTGGCAACTACCTCTGACTTCTTTCATCAGACTCTCCAAAGACAATTGAGCAATTACCCTTTGTCTGTGAGGTTAATTACCAACAATGCCCAACTGACCTTTAAAGACCTACACAATCAGAATTTGGGTAGACATGAGACAGAAAAAGTAAAGTATAACTAGAAAATTCTGGACAAGGGAAACTCCCACAGTTTAGGTGTATTCGTTCATCTAGACATAAAATATGTAAAATTCCACTAGTTACTCATTCAGATATAGTTAACATTTATTTATCTGTAGCATTGTGAGGGTGCTCCTAATAATTCCTTTTTGATGCTGTCCCTGGGGATGGGGGGAAGATATTTACATTGACTGATACAGTTTTTCACTGAAAAGAAATTACCCCTCTTCAAAGTGTGACATCAAGGAGTTCTTGAAAGTGAAATTTTCAATATCAAACACTTGCAAACGAAGAAATAAAACAATAACTAGAGTGAAATAAAAGTGTAATTAACTTTTATTACAGCCTTTATTCATGACATATTGTTAAAGAATTTAGATCCTATGTGAATAAGCACCAAACCTAAAGCTTGCTGTTGTGCTCTGTATAAAAAGTTAAGTATCCACAATATAAGAAGTTTGAATAATGTGGTCTACCATCTCTTATCCAAAGCTGCAGCTTCACAAGTACTTAGAACAAAGCACACACACCAATTTAGTTTTAAGTCAAACCAGTTTCTTGAATCAGCTCTCCCTGACCAGGTAACTCCCTCAAATGATGGAAAAAGGATTGAGGGCTGAACAGACAGCTGAGTCAGGAGGGAAGTTCAAACCCTGAGCCTCAGCACAGTTGTCCTGACCACTGGGGAAAGAAGTGTGGGGGAAGTGTTTATTAACAAAATTGCTTGACAAAACTATCTAAAAAGGTATTGAAGAGTACTTCAGAACCTAAGTTCCCCAGATATACCCTGAACCCATATGAGAGTAAAAGTAAGACATGGACATTTACTGCCCCTTTCTTTCTGCAACTGATGTCTTGCTTTCCCTGTAAAGGAAATTCCAGGATGTGCTTTAGAAGAGAGGTAAAACCAGGTGGTGGTTTTCCAAAGAAAGTTACAATGCGTTTCTGTTCAATGCCTGATTCAGATGCTTGGAAGACTGGAATGTATGGCACACTATGGACTAGTTTTGCATCTCAGTATAAATGAAACTGAAATTTATCACAGAACATGCTGTATTCTAGCATAAAGAACATTTCAGGAGAGATGTAAAACTCTTCAGTTTGTCGTTCTGGGGAGGAATTGAATCTACCAAGTTCCTGAATAAAGAGTGGTTCTGATCCTGTCTTCTTTTGTTTGCATTAATTCTTACCATTTAACAATCCCCAAATCCTTTCTCTGCCAAATTGACACAAATTCAAAACTAACATAATATTTTTGTGATTGACTATTATAAAAAGTTCACTCCTAATATAAAAGTTCACTCCTAACTTACTCACAAAAAGATATATGCAATCAGAAAAAATTTCTATTCATTGGCTTTAGTATCTGTTTACATTCCCAGATGATGTACATGACTAGTTTGCTTCTCAGTCCTGTGTGAGTGTTAATCCACTTCTGGTTCCCCTTTAATGTGAACCAACCAGCTCCTGCAAAACAAAGGCTACATGTGGTTCTCCACAATATTCTTCCTATAGAGTTGTACTGAAAGGCTTTAGGGGGAAAAAAATTTATATTTGCTATTCTATGACTTTTCCAACATTTTCCCAGAAGAACCTGCATGCTCAGATATTCCAAAATGCTCCCTAAGTTTATAATGCATAGAATAATTTTACTCAAGAAGATCTTCACTCTGATGGTTTTTCAGCCATCTGATCTGCACAGACTTTGTCTAATATCAGACACTTTGAACTGAAAAAAATCACATATATAGATTGTGAAGGTCAGAGAAACATAACATAGTGCTGAAAAAATCACAGTGCTCCATGTTATATGTTGCAAAAAAAAATTGGTCCCCTCCAGAGTAGTGAACTGTTCTGTACCATTTAGCTTTTGTGCCTGCATGCAGCTGTGAACTGTCAAAGAGTAAATTCTCAGTATGGCCTATTATCTGTTCATGATGTAGTTCCATCACATTTTTTTGTATGTGTTGTACCTGAGTAGAGAGAAATTTTTCTTACTTTTATGAAGGATGATGGAGAGAACATTTCTTCTATTTTGAGTTTAATTTTTGTTTCTCAGTCTGGAATAATTGAAAAAATTATTTTTTTCCTGTTGCTGTTTTTTGAACTACTGTTATTCCTATTCCCACCTCCCTTTTTTTGGTGTTTTTATTTCTACACCTTACTTGCTACAGATGATTTATCTTTGTATTGATTTTTATTGAACTGAGAATATCAATTTCTTTGTACTTTAATACTTTGCTGTACTGGCTTTCAGCAATTTTTTTTTTTTTTGCTTGCTCCTGCTTCACTTTTGGTAGAAAACTAATATTTCCAGATGTATTGTTTGGCACATATATACTTCTTTAAAAGGTATGTGAACAGAGAAATGTCTTTGATTAAGAGACTTCTNAGAGGAATAATCCTACTCTGTTACAAAGTGGTGTTGTGTGAGTAAATGAATTAATATGAATAAGTGGCTTTATACAGTGTCATGGGAGTTATATACTGTTAAGGTAGGATAAGAGTCTTGTTCATTATTATTATAGGGGCTGAAGATAGTGGCTTAAATGTTTGCTGTGCATTTAAGTGAGATGAGTAGCATGTAACAGAGTTGTGTGATGCCACTCATTTTGGGTTTTGTAGCACTTTAATACAACTCAGATATAATTAAAGTTGCTGAAATTCCAATTTGTTTTAAAAAGGGGCTTTGAATAAACATACAATTTGTTTAACACAGGCTTTCAGAATTGTCTTGTGTTTCAGAACCCCTTAACGGGGGTTAATGCACCTGTGTCTTCTAATTCTCCTATCTCTTTTGATTATGTACCTCCCAGTTTCCCTTCCAAAACTCAGGATAAAATTTCTTCCTGATGCAGAACCAAGTAGGGTCTATTTCACAAAGGCAAATCTGAAGTCAGGTAACAAAGAGGAAATAGTTTCTGTGAATACACTCACTTGAAAATAAAAATGTTTTACCTTGTTAGGCTCTACCTTGGTTGGATTTTGCACAACCAGGGGCAGAAACAGATGTGATACCTAAGCAGAAAAGAAGTGCTAAAAAACACAGGGCCAAAAGCAAGAAATAGTGGCAGACAGTAGGCTGTATACTGCTTCAGATCTGCACAGTGTTGGCTGATACAGGCTGTAGATAATCAATGTGTCCATTTCATTGACATTTCTGGGGAAGGAGGTGGGGAGTGTTCTGCACACTTTTTTGCAGCAGCACAGATGACAGCTAGAAATATACAGTGTTTTCATAGTTGAAATGTCTGCCAAGAATGATCATATGCAGGCTCTGCTTGAGGTAGCACAATACTGAGCAAAAGGTTGGGGTAGTAAAGCAATTTGATGAGAGG
>WEIV01012308.1:12258-24494 GCA_013390005.1 Calyptomena viridis
CCATGCTGGGCTGGCGGCCAACGATCCAATCAGAGGCGGCCTCTGAAGCCCCTGGGTCATGTGAGCCGGTACGATGGCGGCGCCCACGAGTAGGGCGTGATGTGGGAGGAGCCACGTTGCAGGCGGCGGGTCCGGGGCGGCCGGAGCGCCTCAGTGAGGGCGGCGGGGCCGCGTGTGTCCGGACATCTCAAGGTCGGAGCCTGAGCCCGGCGGGGAGGCTGAGCGCGGTGCAGGGAGGGCGGCTGGTCGCGGTGGGGTTTGAAAGTTGGGGTGAGCCGCAGCCTGCCGGCGGGAGCGTTCTGCCCTGGGCCGGGGGTTCCGGGGGCCTCCAGCGGCGTGCGAGGGTCAGGGAGAGCAGGTTGGTTACACGTCCTTGACATGGTGTCTGTGTCTTACCCGAAGCACAGGTTTGGGAAGCCTCCTAAGACGGCCTGAGGTGATCCCGGTGAGATCCTGCCCGCTCGTCCTGCTTCCTCTGCTCCTTCATCCCGCCAAGCCCAAACCGAAGCAGGCAGGGGCCTATAGGTAGGGCCTAGGACGCAGCCTTCACATTATAGAAGAAACTTAAGGTAAGTATGGCTGGCAAAGTAAGTCTGGGAGAATCTCCTCTGGGGGAAAACGTGTAGAAAAAATAAGTATTTGAATCACTAAACACCAGGTTTAATCAAGAGGTGTTGGCTGCGGGTTGACCTCAGCTGGTTGCCAAGTGGCCACCAAGATGCTCTGTCACTCCCCCTTCTCAACAGGACAAGGAGAAGGTATGAATAAATGCTCATGGTTTGAGGTAATGATAGGGACATCACTCATCAACTACCATTACAGTCAAAACAGACTAAACCTTGGAAAAATTTAATATATTGTCAATCAAATCAGAATAGGGTAATGAGAAATAAAGTCAATTCCTTAAAACACCTTCCCTCCACCCTCCCTTCACTGCTAGTTTTCTCTATCTCCTCCCTCTTAGCAATGCAGGAGATGATGAGTGGGGGTTGTTGTAGTCAGTTCATCACATATTGTCTCTACCACTCCTTCTTCTTTGCGTTCTTTCCCTTCTCCAAAGTGGGGTTTCTCACACAGGAGACAGTTCTCCACAAAATTCTCCAGCTTGAGTCCTTCCCATGGGCTACAGTTCTCTATGAAATGCTCCAGTGTGGATCCCTTCTGCAGGGGGCAGTCCTTCGGGCTGCTCCAGTGTGGGTCCCTCATGGGCTTACAAGTCTTGCCAGGAAATCTGTCCCAGCATGGGCTCCTCTCTCCATGGCTCCACACATCCTGCCAGGAGCCTGCTCCAGTGCAGCCTTCCCACAAGGTCCACAGCCACCTGCTCTGGCATGGGGTCTTCCAGGGGCTGCAGGTGGATCTCTGCTCCAACATGGGCTGTAGGGGTACAGCTGCCTCACCATGGTCTGCACCATAGACTGCAAGGGAATCTGTGCTCCAGCACCCAGAACACCTCCTCCCCCTTCTCCACTGACCTGGGGTGTCTGCAGGGCTGTTACTCTCACATTTTCTCACTCCTCTTTTCCAGCTGCTCTGGTGCAGCAGTTTTTACCCTTTCTTAACTGTGTTATCCCCACACACTATCACTGTTGTGGTTGGGCTTAGACTTGGCCAGCAGCAGGTCCATCTTGGAGCTGACTAGAACGGCATCTGTCAGGTATAGGGGAAGCTTCTGACATCTAAGAAAGCCACTCCTGCAGCCACTCTGCTACCAAAACCTTGCCACACAGACACACAACTGTGTGCTTGCTGACTTGATACAAGTCTCTGGCTAAGAGTACCAATATAAAAAGTCCTTATGTGTGGAATATAAAAGCAGAGTAGGTATCTTTATAATTTCTTTAAATTTCTCCAAATATGTATTTATTTGGAAGTTTTTTCCTTACAGTTCTATTTGACACTTAAATCAATTTAAACCTGAAATATTGCCATGCAAAATAGGAGGTGCATTTGTTGACTCATATTGGCAAAGAATCTAAATGTTTATTTGATTCACACTGAGGCTATGTAGCTTTGATTACATTTGTTTGTTTTTTCCTTATGATCCAGGACTTCAAGATGACAGGAAGAGAGTTTCTTGAACTAGATTCTCCACGGAGACTATTTTTTGAAAGACTTGCGCAAATGGAAATCATACAAAAGAAGTTCAGTGAGCTTCCTAAAGCAGATCAGTGAGTGCTGGTAAAATAAATGAAGATAAGTGCATAGAACATTTCAAGTCTTTCGGAGGCTTTTCTTTTTCCTTATTCTCATATTATGAATTTTCCTTGCAGTTGTAAAAAACTAAATTGTGAAGATGCTTGTAATTGCCCAAAAGAGAGAACTTGTTTTATGGTTTTCCAATATGGTTAGTTCAGTGTTAGCTCTGCTCCTGTCCAGCTGGCTTCTGCTCTGTGTTCCCCAATGCTTAGGGTTCTGGGGTGGCTGACCACATTCACACAGTCCTGTGCTACAGCTAATAAATTTTCTAGGAAAATGAAATATGATTCTGCTGGAGTCATCTTGTGTCCAGCAGGGCTGGCCTGGGGCCAGAACTGAGTGAGCATCAAGCTGCTGGTTTCTGCATTTCATTCTGCACTGCTCCCCGTTTCAGGAAGGAGAGACTGAGGTATCCAGGTGGTGGTGGAGGAGTCAGCTGGAGTCCTGCAAGCTCACCAGCAGGGTTCTGTGCAGCACAAAGCCAGCTAAATGCCTTCTGGGCCTCACAAACAACCTTTGCATTTTGTGATACTGCATTTCACTGCAAAATCTCACTGGACCTGAGCTTGTTCTGTTAGGAGCCATTTGCATTTGTGTATCAGGTTGGATAAATGCTGTAAAAATATGAGTAATTGGAAGTTTATTTATTTCTTTTTTATTAAAACTACATTTCTGGCTAAACAAACTGCTAGTAGTAACACAGGGCCTCCCCACACAGGTGAGAAAGAAAAGGGTATAATTTGGCATAGGATCTGCTGCTCTCATTTTCAACTTCCAACACTCCTTCCCCAGGAGAGCAGGGGAGGCTGATAGCTCGGTGGTGATGTGGTAATGTCTGGATAGAAACTGTGATACTTAGGGACTTGTGGGCCTTGGAAAGAACTAGCTGCCAGTCCCTGGCAGGACTTTAAGCTTGTATACCCAGAGGGGAGCCCACTGGAAGGGAAGAGCAAGCACACTGCTGTCAGACAGTGTTCCTGTTCACTAAAGCACTTGTTTTTAACTTTAAGAAGCTTGTATTTAAAGCAAACAAAACCCTAAACCCCAGCCCTTCCATCCTCTTTCTTTCCTTCTGTGCAGTGTAGCAGTTCTGTACATCACTAAACCTAAGCAGTTTCTGCTGTTCCTGGTTACATTAATTTGCTCTGATTTTAATCTCAGTCCTCCACATTTATGAATGTGCCTGCGGTGCCTGTGACTGTAAATGTCCAAACAGAATGAAATGGCTGGTTTGCAGCAAGTACCCCACAAACACTGAGACACTCTGATGCCCAGTATTGAGAGAATGGTGATTTGAGAAGCAAATCTTTTTTAAAACAAAGCACAAAAAAAAAGAAGCATACTCCTAAATAAGGGCAAGAGACACATCTGACCAGTAAAGTTCTTTTGCTCTCTGTCTACAGAGGATCAGAATTGAACTGTTAGTAGCTTTTCATCTGATATACCAAAAATTAAGGTCTTTTCCTATTCAAAATGAGAAATAGCTGGTGTCTTGGATGTCAGTCATTTTTAACATTTTAGGTTTTTCACATCTCTGAATTACTTTTTCAGTGCCTAATGTTCCTCTAAGCCTTAAAATATAGAATTTTAAGTAGACTGATTTTTTTAAAAAATACATATTTTAATTGCTAAATGGTTTAAAGATTGTCACTTCTTATAACTTTGCAAATAAATATGACATTTGGCCTAGCATGAATTTTTATTTCCTTTGGGGCTTTGGCGATAAATCCAACTTAGGATGCATTTTAAAAACACACTTTTAACATAATAATATCAGCACAGCCTTGGAATCAGAGTGCCTTCCAGGCAATTGCTTTGCCTGGCAATAGTTGCTATTCTGTGAGTTTTAGATTTGTGGAAACTTAAAGCAAAGTTATTTCTACTAACCAGACTGTGCCAGGTGTAATGCTAAAGATAATGCACAACTTCCTTCTGTGAGTCAAATGAAATTAGATAACTTTGTTCATCAGGCCGGTAAAATTGGCACTCTTGCCTGCTCCCTCTTGTGTTACCTGCTGTGATGTGATGTACTCAAACAGGAACTGTTTGTCAAGATACTGAATGCTGCTGACTCTCTCTGACCACTTTGTTCTATTCTGCCTTCACCATATTACAGATTGCAACAGGACTAGTTGCTCTAAACCACATTAAAAATATGGTAGATAACAGAATACAGGGGAGGAATCAAGGGAGGAATAGAAGCTCCAGTTTTGTAAACCAGTACGTTGGACTTCTGTAGCCTTTAACTAGCAAAGTAGGACCTTAAATCCAGGTGTTCTTGCACACAAGGAAAGCTTACAGCCCTTCAGCATACAGGCTCACTACAAGTGATTGCCAGCAGCTGCTGAGATCATTATTGCAAAGTCTCAGTTGTCCCACCTGATCTGTTCTGGAAGCTCGTACATTGAAATTGAATCTATACTTTTGGGTATGCAGTCTAGAAACAAGGCTGGTTACAGGAGCTAGCTATGATTATATATATTAACATATTTCTTAATTTCTTTTCAGAAAACATTTTCCTTAGAAACATGCTGATTAGGAGAGAAAATTTAACAAAGTTGCCATTAACTGCAATAAATTTTAAAAAATTGCAGAAAAGGCTTCTCGACCTTTCTGTCAGTTCACTCTTAAAGTGTCTGTAAACTCAGGCCTGTAACTGTTTGTACTGATGCTGTTTTTACTGGTTGCTTTTGAAAGTAGTTACTCTCTATTTTGCACCTGTGAGAGATTTACATCTCTTACCTGTTCTTGTAGAATGTTCAGAAAAGAATTGTAGCACTGAGTAAACTATTCTACAGTTGTCAATTGCTGAAAATGACTTTCCTCCTTTCACAGGAACCTTTGTAATCATGGATCATACTTCCTAGCAGCAAATTCAAGCTTATGTGGCTTAGCAGCAAATAATTTCTTCAGGAACATCCTAAATATCAGAAGGGCTTCCTTTGTGTCTGCTCTGCCAATGGCTGTTGTTCCCTTTCTTTCAACAAGAGTAGTTTATGAAGTTTTTGTGCGTGACCCTCTCTTTTCAGGTAAAAACCTCTTTATTCCTTTCTTTCGAAAGGGCTTTGCTTTCCGTGCACAATGTAACACTAGAGGAGCTTTTCACCCCTGCAGAACAGTGCTCTTGAATTGTTGTGGTCTTAAAAACCCTCAGTTTGTATATTAGGGTTTGAAAAACAGAATGCATTGGGCAGCAGTGAATTCTCAATGTGGAATGGGAAAGGAGATAGATATGTTTATATGGCATGATTTATAAAAAAAATTCTATTACACATGACTTTGTTTTTAGATTTTTTAAAGTCAAGTAAAAGTGACTGCAACAAAGCAGTTCAGTTTCCCCCATCTGTGCAACTGCATTTGAAAGTCAACTTTAGAGTGATAAAGGTAGTGCAAAAGGAAGAGTCTTCCTTCTGTAATTTCTTGCATACCTGTACAGCTTGACAATTTCTGTCAAAGCCGTAAATTGATGTATTGGACCATGTGTGGATACTGACAGTGAAATATTGTTTGCCATGCAGGTGAGCTGAACTGTGAGGTCTGTGCTGTGGTCAGAGGAGGATTAGTAGGGGCTGTTGTGGGTAGTCTCTACCCTGTTCTCCTGGCTATCCCCTTGAACGCAAGCCTGGCAGCCAGGTACGTCTTACTAACCTACAAGGAGTGAAATGTATTTATTGGTTAAATCTTCAGTTCTCAGTGTAAATTCTGTGGATTTGTAGTCTGTGCAAACCTGTCTTGTAGGCATTTAGTACGTGGGAAGGGATTTCTATTAAGGTCCTCTAGTTACAAGATGATGTTCATAAGAGCTACACCAAGCCTCCACAGTGAAACAAGATCTGCACTGTAACCCACTGGGAAGCCCTTGTATTTAGCTGGAACTTTACAAGCCATCCAGGATATCCTTGGGTGTGGGCAGTGGTGGCTGCCATCCTGCCAAGCAGTGAAGATGGCTGGGCAGCTGAGAGACCTCAGTGACCCTGAGCAGTGCCCAGCAGCCAAACTCCCTGGCAAGTGTCATTCTGTGTAATTCGGAGGCTTGGAAAGTACATTGTCAGGATGTTTTATAGCATTTATCCAGAGAGCTCCATGCCACCAGGTGAATTTAACTTAGGAGAGAAGGAGAGAATGGCTATCTACTTAAATGTTTATAATGTTAAATCTTGACACTTGTAGGGGAAAAAAAAGTAAGTTTCTACCACTGTTTATGTTGTTTAGGTATATGTCATCTCCCTTGCCAGGGAAAGAAAATGCATTACGCTACTGGCTCACAGCTGTTCAGCCTGTCTTCAGAAAGATGAGTCTGGGTGTACTGGTACAGGTTCTAACTGGATTGTATCTTGCCACTAAACACCACGGAATATACGTCAAAATATTACAGCAGATGAACATTAGCAGGGATCCTGAGGAACTGCAAGAATGAAGTTAAATAACTTTTCAATTGCCTTGGATAAGTAACCATAATAAACAAGGAAAATAAGTTGTTGCTTGCTGTCTTTTTTTTTTTAACAGAAAAGCAAAGACTCGGCACTGTCAAATTTTCAGTTTTGAATTAAATGCAGGTTAAGTTTTTCATTATGCCCAGCTTACTGTACACACCTGAATAACAGTGTTACAGACAGGTGTTCTTCTTTGGAAGTGTGGGGTGGGGGGGAGAAGCATTTATAGTGCTTGCTCAGTGTTTGGCTCTAGGATGATGGTACATCACTGTAAAACAGTATTCTTCAAAAAAGGGTTTTTTTTCTTCATAATGCAAACCACAGGTTGGTTTGTTTGGGTTTTTTTTAAGTGGGGGATTAAAGCAAGGCTTTTGGAAATCTGGAACTGCTTCTGTTCTCCATTTCATACACAGGGTATGACCTACCTCATACAACCTCCAAGATGGCAAAGGATGAACTTTTTCCAGTTCTTGGCCTCTGATACCTGTACTAAATTCCCTGCAAACACTGAGAACACGTTTTACTTGGATCCTTTCTTCCATTGTAGTAGAAACAAGCCAGTCAGAGGCTATGTATCCCAGAGATACGACTTCTGGCTACTCCAAGTCTGAACTACTGCCAAATAAATGGCAAGACTGACTAAAGGTAAGAGCCAACAGAAATATGAAAAAGCACTGATGATATCTTCTAGATGTACCATTTTTTTATGCTGAATATCAACTTTACAATCTCTTCCACAACCCCCTGCAAATGATACTCTCATCTTCCTGATGCACACCCTAGTCCTGCTCTTGGCATCCTCCCGTTAATGAGAACAGGTGAATTACTTCTCCAAGTCTGCACATCCCACTTAAACTGGGTGTAAAACCATACACCAGCAGCTGGCAATGTGCAATACTTGCAACAGCGTGTTCCTTAAACAAGAGTCCATTTGAACAGCTCCCACACCTAACATATCTTCCAGACATTTTACAGTCTAATTAATAGTAAATACAGCCCCATTACCAGAATATTGCTGACTCCAGGAGAAGACCCCTTTATCTACATGCTCTAGGAAACGGAATTTAAAAACCCAGTGAATGTACAAAAGGCCTTTGTGTTTTGCAAAAGATCCCAGTGTTTCACAGGAAAAACTGGTTACAGTTTTGAAAAATGGCATGAGAAATCTGATAATCTGGAAATACCAAGAGATGCCAAGTGTTGGAACAGGGTTTCCTACATGTCCTTTGATATCATCTCTCTAGGCAGCTACAGACTGCAGAAGCATCGATTTGTTTTTTCCTCCTAGATGCTGCAAAGTTCTTTAGAGGAAAAAGGGAGAAGTTAATTTAGAACACTACTAAGTATCACAGCATTAGAATCAAACTGTAATGGACTAAAGGAGAACTGAGCATGAAATTGTTTCTCATTTAAATGCTTTAAATGCTTCTTGGATTGACTCTGGGGTGAATACCAAAAAGTGTAGGTAGCATAGCCACACAGCTGAACACTGGCTGCACTTAGTTCTCTGGTAAATACAGTTCAAGAAACATGTATTTCAATGCTGAACAGGGTATTTTCTACAGCTAGAGGCCTAAAAGGCAGAGCATGCTAGTATGCTTTTAAATTTTTACACAGTATTTTTTATGAAATGTTATTATCAAGCTACAGACCACTTTCACTAGAATACTTGCATGCTAGGAAGTGCTGTTTTAAACTGTCCTCTACAAATAAAAGTGTTCTAAGAACAGAAATCAAAAAGAACAGTATATGGCTCACTTTCGAGCTCTGAAAATGTTTTGTCCTTTCAGCACTGTCACACCTTTTGTTTTAAGCACTCACTCCAGTGTCTAGTGTGGAAATAGCAATTTGATGAAAGATTGTGATTCAACAGCATATTATTAGCCAGTCATCAAACTTCCGAGCCTAAAACTAGGACAGAAAGGAGGAAGATGCCAATAGACCACAGAAAGGCTTATGTATTTTACTCCTCCATGGTATATTGATCAGACATATCCATATTAATAAAAAATTAAGAAAGAAAAACAACTATAAAATACAAGAACTCCTGAATTTCAGGACTACAACCCTATCTGCAGTTCAAGGAATAACATCTTTGTTTTGTCCTAACCACAAAATTATCTTTGAAGACAGATGAACATTTCTACTGCATATCCTGATCCATTTTACCTTGTTTTCTGCTGATGACCCACAAAGAAAGCAGCAAGAACATTTTCCTATTTTCCCACTTTGTTTAATGAACCAAGACATTAATGAGAAGAAAAAGATGAAAAAACATTTGAGCCCATAAACTGAAAGATCAACAAGTCTGATTTTATTATATTGTATTCTTATCTGGATGGCACATAATTACAAAGAAGCATTTACAGTATCTTTTCAAGTATTAAGTTATGTCATTTCAAGGCTTTCACTTCAAAAAGCTACATTAATAATACACCATACAGATAGTACAGTTGGTTAGTTTCAAATAGCTTCCTCCCCTCTATTTGGTTTAAATATGATTCAGTAGGCACTAGAAATGCCTGCAGCCACTGACTTTCGTGGGACTTGACCTTGTTTTTGTACCACAACACATCATTTTGCATGTCAGACAATCAGCTACTCTGAGACACAGCTCACAGGTCGTGTCACAACAGAGCGATGTGCAGGTTCACAACAGAGACCAGAACTATGTCCCTGACCCCACCATTTAGCAGTGATGAGACAAGAAAGAATGCATATTTAAGTGAACTTAAAAAACACTTCTACACTGAAGTAACCGTGAAAATGCCACTGTAACATCCCATACTTGCTACATTAGGGTTTTTTTCAAGCACATTACACTGAAAAATAAAGCATATCCATGAAGTCTGAGCTAGGCAGGTTGAGCCTAGGTTGAATCTAAATTATTTCCATTTTGCATATCAGTCAGTGCAGGTCCTGGTGGTTAACTCTGACTCCTGTGGCATTGGTATAACCCATCAGTTACAGCAGTTACCCAATTTAAGACTGAAACTTTGAACAGCCCTGTTGATGCCACCACAGGTTTAAGGTAACACATATCCTACTAAGTCTCTTTTGTGCTGGCAGTATGCCCTGAACAGATGGAATTCTGCATACAGTGGAGTAAAACCTGTTTGATAGGGTATTGCCTTTAAAAAAAAATCATCTTGGATGACAGTAAATGATCCCAGCATTCAACAGCAAAAGCCCTGTTACCTCTTTATTCTCATTTCTTATACTACCTTTTAAAATAAAGCAGGAAATGTGGCCAGCAGCTGGTCCCGTCTCTTCTGCCCCAACACAGCTGAATCCACTTTAGCATAAAGAAAAACAAGGATGCTAAATACACATATACTTTATCACACAGTGACGTTTCACAAAGAAAAATCAAACTCCTTTTATACTGATGAACACGTGATTGGGTCTAGCACCGATAAAGCAAATGACTGGGAGGAAATGCTTTCACCTACTTAGCCTTAAACACAAAATTTAAGGCTTTAAGAAACAAGAAACACTATATAGAATTTTTTTTAAGAAGATAATGAAACTGTTTTGAAGAGTATTCTTTGTGAAACCTCACTTTACATATTACCATTTTCACAAGCCTTCTTCCCCCAGCTGACAAACATTTAAACAACCTAAACATTATAATACAACTGAAAAAAGAACCCACTCATCTTTTATGATAGGGAGAAACACTGACTAGTACAAGAAAACACACACTATTTGTTTTGCAGACTATTTTTTATCCTATCTCCGTTAATTATAGAGCATTTTTCAAATCACTGGCCTCAAGATACATATTTGCTCAGCTCCAAACTGTGCTTAATTGTATCGTTACGGATTTCTGGGTACTGTAAGAGGCTAAATTAAGAACTCTACAGTAAAATTAAGCACATACACATACATGCAATATTTTTAAAATTTAAAGCTACCCTGAAGTAATATAGGAATTTCAGTGGGCATGGGCACACAGACATACTTATAGGAAGGTAGAGTAACAAGATACTTTGATGCACTGTATTTTTCATACCCAGTTCTTGTTAGAGGTCCATGCAAAAGAGTGACTCCTCTATGTGAGGATTCCACTGTACAAATTTAACCAGTGCTCAGGTTCTGTTTAAGCAGGCAAAACTCTGCATCATGAATTAAAGCAAGCTAGAGAAGGACTATTGAAAGGTACTGTGCATCCCTAACACTACACAGTATTTTAAAACAATGGCTTTTTTTTTTTCGTTCAAAAGCAATTTACTTACACTTTTGGGAAAGTCCCCTGTGATAAAGCGCTATGAATGTCATGCCCCCTTTATTAGCATATTTTCCCCTTTCAGCTCATCAAATACTTAGTTTCATAGAAAATTTATATTTCAAATGGCATGATTTGTTTTTTTTTAAATTCAAAACGCAGCTGTGTATTGGCTATTATAAAGCCAACTTTATCATTTCAAAAAAGGGAAAGAGGAAAACAGCTAATGAGAACGATGGGATTGTAACTTTCACATCCAGAGCTAGAAGCATTGTGGCAGAGTAGGCCAAGGGCCAGAGAAATTATTTCCTGAACCAGTCATAGAAGAGACTGGGATAAGCAAAGCAAGCTGTCTGATACTGCATTATGGGAATATATTGATCCTTACCAGGTTGCGAGGTGGAAAACGACTGTTCTTTAACCCCTACACAACGGAGCCTGGCAGGGCAAGCACCTAAAAGAGAAACTGTCAGAGAGGTTTTAATAGTAATGTATAACTGAGATGCAGTACAATTTTATATGCATGCTTTCTTTTGCCGATCATTACTATTTTCTTAAGTCTGTCCAGTGACGATGTCTTAAGGGAGTTTTTGGTTTGGTTCTCTAAGCAAGCATTTTCGGCTCCTCAGGACAAGCAGGCTAGACATTATCTGACTCAAGACCGGGTAAGTCAGCGTTATCTTTACTGCGAAGTGGAGCCGAGCACACCTTCATGCATCAGCCCGGCATGATCTTTTCACCCAAGTGCTGCGAACGGGCTCTGGCGGCACCTCCGCGTGTGCACCTCGCGTGTCAGTCTGCACGACCACTGTCGCACTGCTGCACGCAGCTCAGCGCGACTCCTACCGCCAGACAGGCTCACACCACTACCGTCCACACGCCACATTTACAGCACCTTTAACCAAGGCCACCGTCTGGCTCCCAACGTGCCGTTCGAATTTTTTTGTCACCCTGGCCACTTAGGTGCCAGGTCCCCCTTCTCTGCATCTCCCCCAATACCACCCCATCACCACTGTATCGATTCTTTTCCTCCGCACCATCGCCTGCTTCCTCCGCCGCGACGCGAGGCCCTTAGGGGTGAGAACCCCACGAGTACTTGCAGCAGGTACTTGACCCTACATTTTGAAGGAGGCCGCTGCCCGCCGAGCACAGATGGAGCAGAACTCCACAGACACCTGATCCCGGTCCACGTGCAAGCAGATCCCGCCGGGGGCCGCCCACTCCTCCTCCGTCTCAGTCACCATCGCCGCCTCCTCCAGGCCGCGGGGCCGGGAGCTGGGCAGGGCGTAGTCGTGGTCGCTGCTCTCGCCGGCGGGCTGGAGGTGCTGGTGCTGGCGGCGGGGGCCGCCCGTGTCCCTGAAGAGGCTGGTGCCGAG